>JAFVLL020026307.1:0-90660 GCA_021397915.2 Tor tambroides
TTAGATTGTGTATGTATAGTCAACTGTTTATAATATATGTATAGTCAGATTACCAACTCAGTACGTTAGCTATGTAGGTTAAAAAAAAAAAAAAACTGCTCTAAGTTATGTGTATGTATAGTCAACTGTTTATATTATGTGTATAGTCAGATTACCAATTCAGTGAGTTAGCTATGTAGGTCAAAAACTGTTAGTCTAGTGTTGTATGTTCGTAATTATGTTTATTTATGTAGCACCGTGGTCCTGCGAGACACAACATTTCGTTCCACTGTATGTCCCCACATGTAGCGGAATGACAATAAAGCTCAACTTGACTTGACTTGAAAAGTTATGAACACGCTTTCTTCTAGTAACATTAACAGAACGTTCGTTTGAAGTTACCTGGTCTTTAATTTCCTCTAAACATTGGTCCCTAAAGTGTTACCAAAGTGTTTAACTTGGGTTGTCTAATGATTTTTGATGTTACTGCTCAGCTTCAAATGGTTCAGAGAACAATCAAAATAACATTCCCATGTTTGCAAATGTATAAATTGAAATATTCAAGGAAATATTTTTAAGTTAATGTTAGGAAAATGTTCTTGTTAACTGGGCAGAGTGATGAAAATACTATTTTTGTAGTATATTTCAGAAAAATTGAGAAAACCACAGCAGATGTATGTGAAATACTTCAATCAGTAAATATGCAAATAAGAGTATTAACCCAAGGTTTACAAATGCACAGAGTGAAATCTGGAAACTTGACTGCCCAGGATGAACTAACTCAAAGTATGAAAGTGTGGAATATAAGATAACCCAGGGCTTCATGAAACGGAGTGTGAAAAGCCCAGCAAAGACTTGAATATACATTGTAAACTCAAGAGTCACAGAGATCCAACAAGTATAAAGACAGACGCAAGAGACCATAAAGCAAACCCTGAGTGTTTATTTCAGTGCAAATGAGAGAATTTGTCTCTGTGTTTGTGTGTGTGGACGACTGTGTGTTTAGTCTTGCAGAAGTTGATTGAGTGTGCGCTGGTTGTTTATACCATTTCCAAAATGTGTGATCTAAGAAAAACTGCTTGTTTATCTTTGGTGTAAGAAAGACATGGAAGGAGAGAGAGGTTCAGAGGACAGATGCAGGCAAAATAAGCATGACTTACTCAACACTTATACTGACACAGAGAGATGATCAGTCTTGGGCTTCTCTCCACACTGGAGTCATTTCACAGATATGTTCCATGCCTACTTACATCACATTTGACCGAAATTCCCTCTCTTGTCCTCTCAAAAGCATGACATCAGCTTAATGCATAACAATTATCTTCTTAAACGAAATTGGGAGGTCTGAGGAGAAAAACGAACACACTTTCAAAACCCATTGCATCGAAACTCAGGTTTAAAAGACATTTATCCAGGGTAAAGTGCGGATTGAAAAACCTTACGGTGTGACTCATTGTTTGACTCATTCTATGATTCATTTATGTAAGCATTGCTATTTTTTGCAGTGGTTTATCCCCCAGAAGTGTTTTAATGTGGCACAAGCGTATTTACACTGAATTTAAAATTTTGGGAACAATGAATCACATGTTGGAATGTCACTTATATTTAAAGAAATCAAAAAATTGTATTATATTTTCATGCACCAGAAGAAAACGAAACCTGCATGGATGACAACAGCGGCTGCAATAAACTTTGCAAAGCTGTTTCTAAACATGCTGTAAATCTCTGAATGCGGTAAAAGAAAATTTGGCATTATATTAACATTAGCATCTGGTTTTTAAATAACTTCTAATAAACTTTTTACTATTTTTAGACAGCAATATGAACTCTGTCATGGAATAATTTTTGTAAAATAAAATTTGAATCAATTTAATAAAAAATACATTTATAACCTAAACAATTATGGCTAATAATTGTAAAATAAATGAGGGTTGTGAAAAAAAAAAAAAAAACACTTATAAAATCACTCGGCTCTAAGACGATAAATGCAAAACTAATCTGACAGATCTGGCACTTCCAAAGGCACTCAAACCATAATTACACAGGGCTAATAGAATCTGATTATATTGAATGTTAGCAGACAAAGCCTGAGAAATTCACTATCGTCACCACATTCGTCATTCTAAATATCTGTGATATTTTGGGCACTCTTGCAGATGCATTAAATTGCAAAACAAAGATTTATCTTTCCTCTACTGCTCAAATGTGGCTCTACTTCAGGAAATAAATCATGTTGCAATCCTTGTAATAAAACCACTTTGATTCCTGTTCGATTGTGGGAAACTTTTGTTTTGTGTTTGATATAATGTAATAGTGTTTTGTTAGAAGGATCAAAGCTCATTTCTCACAGAAGTGATCCGAGTTCAAATTCAATGCGTCATCATGCCTTTTTACAAACCTTATATAATCTGTTAGCAAACTTAAGTGAATTAGACACAGGCTGTCAGAAAACCATCCAAAACGTGCATTTGACTCTGAACTATGAAAGCATTTGTCTTTAAAGTAAGCGTTTAATCCACAAAGCTTTCCATCATAAAGGCTGACGAGGAAATTTCAAACTGATCATTTAATCCTGCTCTTTGAATCATTTTCCTAGAAGACATTTCCTTTCTCTGAAAACAATGCCAGGAAAATGTCAAATACAGCCACGTTTTATGGGATTGATGACTCAATGGTGGTTAGTAGTATGTGTTAGTGAGCACGCACCTAATCTGATGCTCTCACACACACACACACACACACACACACACACACAGGTGTGAGACGTAGACAGATGAGTAATGATGCCATTGGACGGTTGTATATTCCTGACAGAGTGCACGTCTCTACTGTAGGGTGTGGACTGCTTCTCATTTTAAAGTCACAGACCTTGGTCACGCCACACTGTTGGAAACGAGGGTAAATTCCAGTTTATTTTCAGCGACATGACAATTACACAGCATGGCACCAATTTATGACCACTTGCTAAACAATAAAATCAATCTCAACAACTGTAAGACTCTCTCATCTGAATGTCCAAATGTATCTCAAACCAAATTCTCGCCTCATTCTCGGTAATTTGTGCATGGTAGATGCATTTATGCATTCCACAGACGCGTGTATCCTAAATAAGTGGTTTGCAAAGTAACTGCAAAAATGATTTCAACCCTGCCACAGTAAGTTTAGAGTTCATATCATTTGAACTGACAGCTGATTGGTTATGGCAGAACAGCAGAGTTTTTATATGGCAGTTAAGTGCAATTACATTAAAATGGTATTATTTTATTAATTAAACTTCTCTCGAGCCGCATTTATGCTTTCTACATTATTTCACGGTTCAATGTTTTAATAAGTGGGGAAAAAATGGCAGGGAACCAACAGTTAGCTAGCAAAACTAGTTATACTACACAATTTAGTCAAAACTGCACAGATTTTTTGAATCAGCTTGAGAAGGCCAGTATAAGGGCATTTATTCATCACAAAATGTGAGAAATGTACTTTTGGACTTACTGTTTGAGTCATGAGTCATATCAAAAACAGCAGAACAAGGCTGAATAGAAAGTGAAGGCAAAACTAATTCTGCATAGGCTATTCTCATCAAGTACATAAACGGTGCACAATATTTTCATTTCGATTAACGCAAGATTTAGTGGTAATTTGATACTAATTTAACCCCCAAAATAAACAGTAACGAAATGAGGACATGCAAACTGGCTCAGTATTTTTTATATTAAATAAATATGTATATAATATATAAAATATACAATAAAATCTTACATTTATTAAACAATGGGTCAACACTTCACAATAAGCTCTCATTTGTTAATGCATTACCTAAAATGAACTATCAATATGCAGTATTTTATAAAGCATTTATTAATGTTTTATTCATGTTTGTTAACGCTACTTCACAGTGCATTAACT
The DNA here is from genome assembly GCA_021397915.2 of Tor tambroides. NCBI lineage: Eukaryota > Metazoa > Chordata > Actinopteri > Cypriniformes > Cyprinidae > Tor > Tor tambroides. Next base: position 3,883 of record JAFVLL020026307.1, read on the forward strand.
GTTTAGATACTTTGGTAACACTTAAGGGATCAATTCTCACTATTAACTAGTTGCTTATTAGCATGCATATTACTAGCATATTGGCAGTTTATTAGTATTTATAAAGCACATATTCTGCATGACCATATTCTACATCACCTTAATACCTAAACTTAACAACTCCCTTATAACTATTAATAAGCAACGAAGTAGGGGTTTATTGAGTTAAAAGTCGTAGTTAATGGTTTGTTAATAGCGAGATTTCAAATCACATGTTCCATAAATAATGAATAATTGTTAAAATTAAATTAAAGACAGACAACTTCAAACAAATGTTCTGTTAACGTTACTACCTTACTATTTATAAACAGTTTATTGAGGCAAAATCTTAGTTTGTAGTTAGTTAATAGCAATAATTGGATCTTAAAATAAAGTGTGACAATACTTCTGATTTTAAAAATGTATTAGTATATGAAATTCATTAATAAATTCTGAAATACTATCCATTCTTATTTCATGTTAACTAATGTAGTTAACCAATGTTAACAAATGAAATCTTATTGTGAAGTGTTACCAAATAACATGACTAATAAGTGCAGTATCCAGTTCATCATATCAGTAACAAATCATGGGGACATGGTAACCTTTACTGAGAATGAACCTCCTTCTTTCTGATTGGATGAAATGTGTGAAAAAAATCTGGGATTTAAACCTGCAACCTCCCGGTTCATGCCATTTAACTCTAAGTTAAACTGATGGGGTAAAGTTCACTGGTAGATCCAACTAAAATGACGGTTTACACAGGAGACGTGAACCTGCCACCCCAAAATTCCTCCTCTAATCACAGCTTAAGTCACTTACAACATTCTTGGGGTACTTAAGTGGCCGAGGGGCCTGTGCAGGTGGGGGGAGGGCAGCAAGAGGATTATCTTATATTTCATAGGTAGTGTAAAGCTGCTGCTCTTAAGTGCTTCACATGGTCATATGTCAAACATATCGGCTAATCTAGTACGAGCAGAGCGCCGCTTAGGTTAAAATCAGCTGTTTCAAAACAAACACTGCAAACTGTTCCACAAACCGCTCTTAAACCTAAGCCTCATTAACACTGATCTACTGATGGCTGCCGTTCTGATGATCACATGGACCTGTCGGCTCAGGTTTAGCGAGACGGATGGGAAATTTCTGGAATGGTAATGGTTAGTTTAACATTTGTATGTTTTATAGAGTTTAACAAACCAAAACATTCCTACATAATGTTCTCCAAGACTGAACTGAACCACGTGAAGGACACATTCTGGACAAAAAAAAATGTAGGAAAAATATGTAAAAGTGGAATCTGTAAGTGATGCAACATCTAAAAAAAACTAATAGAATAATGAAGTATTGTCTTCAGGTCAAACAGTGATATGCATTTCTTGACTTAAGTGCACTATATTGTTGTGAACTTTAGTAATTATTCAGAGAACGCAAGCAAAAATGGAATGAACTTCTTTCTCTAATACACTCATTAAATTTCAGTTTGAATGGTTTTCCATTGAATATAGCGTCATCTGAATGTAAAGGAACCTTGAGAAACACTTGCAGCTTAGCATGAACTTCGAGCCAGTGACTTGGAACAAGCGTTAAACCCAACAACAGGAAACAGAAAACATTGAGAGATGGGATGTGGCCAATGCAATACTGTACAGTATGTATGGATGCAATGGGGACATGCATCATGCATTCGTTTTTTTTTGGGGGGGGGGGCCGTTTGAATTGAAAGTGCAGCTGAAGATAATTTTCATTAGATTCAATGTGACTGGACTACAAGAAATAAGGTCAAATATGCTCCATAATGCTTCTGGAGTCATGAGTTAACTCCAAAAGAAACCTAAACACTGAATTCTATATTACAATTAATTAACACTAACCAGATAAACAGCTATGCAAAGTGTTTTCATGAAATCGTAACACATCAAGAGTTTTCAAATGAAATTTTATAGAAAAAGCAATATAATTTGAAAATAAATATGCTGTACTACATTACACAGACACAAAAAAAAGATGTTAATATTCAACATATTTACATAGAGTAAATAAATAAATGTAAAACTCCAATCAAATTAGACCACATCTGAGCATACTGTTTCAGCTTGTTAGATCTTATTATAGTAGAAGTAAATGGCGACGTGGGTTTGACCTATATTTACATTTGGCTGCTATATTTGTTATTCAATACGTATGTCACACTGACATCAAGACTGTTTCGCCAAAACGTACTCACACATGCACACGCACAAACATATGCACACAAAATCACATTTACACGGTTTGTTTGTTAGAGATCACACGGCACACACACATCTGCAGCAAGGCGGCAAAGTCAAGGCAGTTGGCAACACGACTCACTGATCGGTATTAGGAATGTTTCTCTGTTCATCTACGGAAAATAAAACAGAATGAAAAGCTTTTTTCCCCTCCAGACAGCTGTGGAGGTTTGCAGACAATAAAGTGTGAGAAGATCCATCTTAACATAACACTGCACATAAATAGGTCATATTAAATACAAAGAGACAGAATACTGAAAATATTCTAAAAAAAAAAAAAAAAAAAAAATCATAAATTACTGAATTGCTTAGGGGAATAGATTTGGACTAAAATTCCAAGACTAGCTAAACGACAACGAAAAACCTAGCACGAATCGTCATCTTAAATCCCCAATAGTGTGGAAGCATGGAATCTAATCACACGATCTACACAAAGTGGTTTCCAAACATGTCAAAGAATGAATATCCCTTTAAGGAGTGAATATGACCAAAATCCTCTTGTGTTTGCCTCGTCAAGGTCAGAGCTCTGTTGCAAATATTTACCACAGCGGCCAGCAGGTTTCCATGGCGTGACATTCCAACGACAGAATCAGTTCAGCCCAATCATTTGTCCGTCTCTAAAAACACACGCATTGTTCTCAGTGTTCGCGTACTGGGAGGAATGATTCCACAGCGTGTAGTGGACGCAGATGCATCGTTGCAGTCCTCCAAACTTTTCGTTTGCGCTTTAGATTCACATGAAAACTGCACAGCAGACCCAAATCCAGTGATGTGTTTCTTTGAGTGATTTCGAGTACAACTTTACGCACGCCAGCCAAGATCAGAAACGTTTACGCAGGTCTTTTCCGAAGACCCTTTAGCAGCAATTCAAATCCTGTGCTTTCAGTCTCTCGCTTCGCTTAACGCGCACACATGAAAATCATGAAAATATACAGAGAGAACATTTCATTGAGTATTAACCCCCCACCTCCCCCGAACCCCTTCACTTCATTCGCTCAATATCTCCGGGATGGAAAAATGAGAGCAGAGTTCAAAGCTGAAAGTTCAAAGTGCTGTGAATTATTGTGAAATATTCCTTCATGTCAGAGTCCATTCTCAAGTTCGGTTCGGTTCACCTCCTTGGTTTGTCACATCTGGGAAAGCAAGTGGAAAAATCATACATGAAATCTGTAGAACATCTCAATTATTTACTCTAGACAGGAAGATTTAACCTGCCAAACACCAATGACTTGTACATACACTATATAGACAAAAGTATTGGGACTCCCCCTTCTTTAGAACAGAAAAATGCACTTCCAAATCTGTGGCAACAACAATGGGAACATAATTCATGTATTTAAAAATTGTATTTCCATCTCTGTTGCAGCAGTTTTGGAAGTGTCTAAAATGACTGTACCCATATGTACAAGTCATTGGTGTTTCGTGATGAGTTTTTGGCTCAAGGTCTGCATTTACAGTCACACCAGAGGTGTTCAACTAGGATTAGGACTTGGTTTTATGCAGACCAGTCAAGCTCTTCCACACTGACTGAATCAATCATTTTCTTTTTGAACCTTGCCTTATACACAGATGCGTTGTCATGTCAGAATAGAATAGAATAGAATAGAATAGAATAGAAAAGGGTCCTGTCCAAACTTTTGCTATAAAATTAGAAGCACACAATTTCCTAGAATATCATTATATGCTTTAACATTAAAATTTGTACTCATAGAAATTACTAAAGTAGTCAAACCTGTTCATTAGAAGGGGGCGACCCAACACTTTTGGCAATATAGTGTGCATCACAATACAAAAACAGGAAGGCCAGTCTTGCGCTAACATGTGTAGGTACACAAGAAAGTGTAGATTCACAAACACACCTGCAGGTCCTTTCGTTGAGTTCTAGTTGTCTAGACCTGCAGTCGGCTTCAGAGTGTTTACAGGAGCACTGGCACGTCTCGGGGTCTTGAACAAACAACCTTCTTTTCCTTTCAGAACACGTAGAACAGCAAGGCTCACACTGACTACTGAAAAGAGACAGAATGAGAGAAAAGGAAAAGGATTGGGGGAGATTACAGCTGACTCATAGTCGTGGCAATATTATTAAACACTTTCACTCAAACATACACACACAGGCACTCGGTGAGTCAAGCAGTACGTTTTTTTTTGAGCCACCCTCGTCTGGTACAACCGTTTTGCCCCTTCTGAGGGTCCGAGGGGGATTTGTAGAGTGTGAATAGCTGAAGTTAGGCAGGATGTGGCCATGCACCTGCAAGCTCAGTTGATGCAAGAAAATAATGAAAACAACAATAATCTGTTTCAGAAAAGCACACTGGAATAAAAAGAGAGAGAGAGAGAGAGAGAGTGCAGTGAATGAAAATCCAAGGTTTCTGTTTATTGCTTTTTGTGGTGTTGGATCAAGATCTTCAGGACACTTGTACAGTACAAAACGCTGGACTCCAAAAGGAAGATTCACACATATTTGAGCCAACTGACCTTATTTGAAGCCAATATTTCTCTGAGGACAGGCTTATCAAAGCCACAGTCTAAATTCTACATTTAACCCTGACTTTAAATTACAACAATGTAAAGACCTATTTACACAAAGTCTGAACGTTTTTATTTTACCCATTTTCATTGAGAGAAATAGTATCGTGTTTGGGAAATGTCACAAGTCAGATTTAAACCCACATAAGCATCTCAATGATGTTTTTATCATTAAGTCAGTGCTTAAGATTTTGCAACCAAATTTGAAATCCAAATCTTCTCAGAGAATGTCAAAAATTCTGTGTGAATAGTTGTGGTGCAAAATAACTACTTTCATGCTCTTTGTCTAAACAAGCCTCGAATCTAATTTAATTTTTTTATACAGTATGTAAACCCAAACCCCAACCCTCAGAAAAATACTGACCTCAAAAGCATCAGTCCCACAGGAGCAGATTGTCCCCATGTACACATTTCTTCGCCCTTTCATTCTCATTGAAACACATTGCATTTCCCAATTGCTGGGAGAAGCACCAAAGTAAACAGGCTGTTTGACTTTCGTAATGTCATGCTGCGTGAGCTCTGCCGCACAGCAAGACCAAACTCACAGCAATGAATTAAAAAAACATCTCACACAATCCTTCTCACATGTCAGAGAGGACACAACCGATGCGAGGGTGACGGTAAGTCCTAATACAATTATGAGAACAAAAAAACATTCCAAAAAAAAAGGAAGCAGCACAAACAAGTTTGTGATTCCAACACAAATATTATAATAGATTAGTACCATCATCTGAAAGCCATGCTGGGTGGATCGGGTGAGTTTGTATGTCAGCTACCTCCTCACTGCCCACCTCCTCCAATCATAGAGCTTGATTTATTGGGTCCTGCGGCACAACCTATAGAGCGCAACTGTAGGGATCCAGAAATAGAAATCCCATTCATTTTCTCAGACCTATGAGCTCAGAGGCCGTTAAGCGATTGTGCTTTTGCAGATGGTGCTTTTGCGATTTCTAATTTCTGAATTCCCATGAAAACCAACCTTGGAAATGAGAAAAATTCTCGTTTACAAGGTTGCTTCTGAGACCCCTGATCGATTATTTCCATAAAGCACTGCTAATGATGAAATCCAAGGAGTTTCTATACCCGCAATCAATGTATATATTTGATTATTCTGCGATAAACATCTCATATAAGATGAATCGTCTCTGTGTAATTTATTTTACGCTTGTCAGACTTGTTAGTGTATTGTGGCTATTGTTTGGATTACATCATTCACAACGCCGCATGGGATGAATAGTTCAGTCTCTCATAAAAGACTACTTCCTTTGTTCGAATAAAAAGTTGTAATCCTGCAATTCATTTTGGTTTGGTCGTAGGCTTAGAAATCTTTACCGATTTAAGTTTTTGAAGGAAAATGAATGGGGAAAATAATTCTGACTGAAAGAGCAGGTGGTTGCGCTCTACTTGTTTGTACCGTTTTTACCAAAAACAATTTGGCCAAACTTGTTAATGTTAATGGTTTTAGCATGTGCATCAGCATTAGTGAGTCAAGCTCTGTGAAAGCAGAGATCAGGCATGTGGATGTGATTTCGTCAGTTTTAATTAAATGGCGGAGGAGCTGATGGATTAATGGCAATTAATAACGTCCGACAGGAATGCACTGATTAAAGGAGGCATAAAATCTCCTCCCAAATTAATTTGACGACCAAGAGTGCCACACTCAGGTGCAGGTGAGAGGAGGCGAACGCAGAGGTGACGTACAAATCCCGCTTTTTTTCACGGTTTTTCTTTCTCTTTTGGCTTTTGCCCTTCCGGGGTTTTCTGGAAAGGGAACATGACAAACAAAGAAGAACATCGAAAAACAAAAACTGAATCGGAGTGGTTGCAAAAGATCATCCAACACAGTCAGATTGCAGTGAACGTAGTGCTAAAATGATCCAGATGGACGCATCAGCAAACATGTGTCTTCTTATTCTTGTAGAAGTGCCTGACACCACAGCTAACTCCGTGAGACGTGAATTAGAAATTACAAGCCAGCCAGGCTCTGGGGAAATTGGCCAATTCTTCAAATTCTCTCACACGAAGACGTTTCAATAAATAAACAAGGCATTAAATCTTCAAAAGCTTCAGTAACGTTTGCAGGATTCCAAAACAGAGACAAACTAATTCAATTTGAGCCAAAGCTCAACATCCACTAGCGACTTTTAACTCTCGCATATTAGAGACTTCGGTAACACTTTATTTTAAGGTGTCCTTGTTACACGTTACATGTTCTTACTATTGTAATAACAATAAACTATGCATAATTACATGCAAGTAACCCTAAGCCAAACCCTAACCATATAGTAAGTCCATGTAGTTAATTAATATTACTCAGTACTTAAATGTATAATTACACTGTAACAAGGACACCTTAAAATAAAGTGTAACCGAGACTTCTAACGGAAACCATCAAAAGCCGTTTCATTATAATGATCAATCAGCAAATCAGCACGCAGTATTGGCAACATACACGTCCATTTATCTTTCAGATAGCCGAGGATCCTGATATATCACGTCAGACACGTCAGGCAGCAAGAATGTGAACTTTCCCCTCTCTCACAATCACAGTTCAAACTGATGTGCCGCGATCCGTATATGGTTATTTGCATTAGCGGTTGACCAATATGGGTTTTTCAAAGCGTGATGAAAATAAATGGATTGCGAGACGTCCAATATAGATGCAATTGAGACTAAAATTGTTTGAAAACTTTTACTTACTCAGGCGTCTCTTACAAACATTACAAAGCTGGAGCTCTTTAAACAGAACATCAGGACTGTACTGTTGACACATCGGGCGGGTGATTATCTACGATTACATTCACTGTTTTCCAAGGTCAGATTCAATCATGTTATGAGGAACACGCTGAGGAACAGCCTCTGTGCCAAAGGGCCACTTGTTTACCAGAACCAGAAAGCATTTCAACTTTTTAACCCCCTAGAGATAACCTCTGACCCGTAACGCATCAGCCACAAGATCAACACCCTCTGCAATAGCGTCAACTTCAGTAAACTTTCAAACACTTCGGCCTGCATTCTCTGATGAGAGGGAGTCATCAGAGAGGGGGTTGACTGACTGACGCGGTCTCTCTGAGGAGTGGAAACGGCCTCGTAAACAAGCACACAAAACGCTGTCTTATCACCGGACGTAAAGACACTTCAGAGATGACAAATCTCTCTCTTACCTCAATGAACCTCAGATCATAAAGAAGAGCTCAGAGATGAATGTGGGGCGAGGGCATTGAACTAGTGGGCGAAACTCGCACACCTGTTCACGCGGCTCTTTACACACCTGAGGGGCTGAATTTACACCTAAGAAACCAACTTGCAATGACATGAAGACATCAAACAGGAAGTGAGATCAGATAGTGGTGTAAGGGTCAGAGAGTATCTCAGTTCATCAGCAGACCCCAGGTAAAAAAAAAACAAACAAAAAAAAACACTTCCATAATGTACTTAAAGTGCTCTATTTTCGCACACTAATTTTGAACTTAATATACTAAAAATGATTCTTTAGTACTTCTTAAGATAGACTTAAGATCAACTAAGTGTACTCAACTGTGCTATTTTGGGACACCATGAATAGCGAGAAAATAGAGCACTTTAAGTTCATTATGGAAGTGTACTTTTTTAAACCTGGGACGGCTGCATTAACAAAAACAGTAGTTCTGGTCCTTTGCTAGGGCTGGGCAATATAAAAAAATATGTATATCTGTATATAATTTAAAATACTATAATTATAATAATTATAATCAAATCTGTAAGTCAGAACAATAAGATATAAAGTGAATAACTTTTTATTTCATGGCAGAAACAAGCGTGACTTTTCGCAATTTTCGCAATCCAGACATTTCATATCTCATAATTCAGACTTTTCTTCTCAGAACTGCAAGTTTACAAAATCGCAAATCTGAATTTGCTTCTGAAAAAGTCCAAACTGTGAGAAAAAAGTCAGAATTGTGAGGTAAAAATACACAATTACCTTTTTTCTGTGGCGTGAAAAAGCTTCCATATATTTGCTCTATAAAGTGCTTTTTTAATCAGAGGAGAAAACCTTTCAACTAAAAAAAAAAATTCCGTAAAATTTACGGTAAAAAACTGGCAGCTGTGGTTGCCGGAATTCTACCATAAAAAATACGGTAACAACGATTTAGGATTTACGGTTTTAACTTAAATTTATAGTTAAATACCGTAATTTCTTTAACTGATATAATGTTAATATACCAACCTATTAAAGTACTGAAATCTGTTTTGTACCTTTGAAATACACTGATAACCACCAAATGCAAGTCACATGATGAACCAATGCCCATCACAAGCAGCTTTTAAATAATAGCATATATAGAAGGTGCACAGTGTCATTCACACAAGCACTAAACACCATCGTGGTGAGACTCATTAAACTGAAATATGCTATAAACATTCATTTAACAACATTAGATGTAACATTCAACCCTAATAAACATAACTGATAAGAAAAAAACTAAGAAGAAACAGTTATTTCAAAGAAAAAACATCAAATTCAAACAGTATTTGAAATGCAACGCAGGGAATTCTGGGAATGTCAGTTTACGGTTTTTCCCTGTAAATTTTACAGGAACTTACCGTTAACCATTTAACAGGTTTTTACTGTAGCATTTTCACAGTTTTTACCGTTAAAATCACGATAATTTTTTACAGTGTATTGTAGATGCAAAAAATAGTAAATATACACTTTAAAATAAACAAGGCATGTTTCCACATTATTTTTCGGATTATAAAATATAAAAAAATATATATAATAATGAGTGATAAACAAATTGTCGAATCAGAGCTGAACTGTTTCATTGAAATAAATATCTTTGAAAAGATCTTAAGGTCTCTGCACACGGAGTCTGAAATTTTCGCACGTTAAAAAATAAATACAACCTCACGTTGTCAATCACTTTGCACACTGCCTCGGAAACTTTCGTCCATCAAAAAAAAATTTGGATCAGGTTCGATTTTCTGCGTTTTCGCATCTGTTGCATATTGATAGGAAAGGATGGGAATACAAAAAAACGGAAAAACGCATGCGAAAATTTCAGACTCAGGGTGCAATGCCCTTCAGTCTTAATGTTCTTAAACTTGGGAACATAAAATGAGTTTTCAGAGCTTCTTTAGAAGACTTACAAGTTTATTAAAACCTTTTCGAAATCATGTATTCCTTCAATATATATCGCCCAGTCCTAGTTTTTACGTAGCTTTAGTTTGACAATTGTGCCACTAATGATTTTGGAGATCTAAATCACCTGTTCGCTTGGTTCAACAACAATGAAGAGCTCCACTGTTCTCTCACGATCAGATTTTATGGCTTTATGTAACATGAAAAGCATGGAGATGAGATGAAAGGATCAGAAAGAAAAGGAAAACAGGAAAGAATACACCTAACTGGAGATAAGGGTGACTGAGATAAAGAGATGAGAATGAATGCATGAATGATGGAGGGAGAAAAGACAAAATACAGCGAGAGCTGAAGCATGCACACACATACAACAACACCACACTAAAACAACGGCACTTACTTTTCTCTTTTCTCCGGAATATCTTTTTTAACCCTGAAAGAGCAACAAAAAAGCGAGACATTACCTCAGTGAACATGTTTGTTTGTGTGCACACAACAAACACACTTATAATTAAAGACAGAGTACAGTCTACTTACACCTCTCAGTTATATTAATACAGCTAGAAATACAATTATAGAGCAGAAAATAATAAAAGACAAAAGAAAGAGGGTGAGTTTATAAAATTATCCTCGAAGGTTTGCTAAATCTGACCGTTTTTCTTCGGGGACAATCTTTTTTTTTTTAAAGTAAAAAGTCTAATTTTGTTCAAAAGTAACACTTATTTCTAAATAAAAATAAAGAAAATAAGTTATAAAAATGGAATGGGGTAAGAACAGGGTTTGTCTGTGGTAATTATGGTATAATAAGCTATAAAAAAATGTCTCTTTGTGTGTATGTGTGTTAAAATGAGGCTTCTTACCGACACTGGCATTCACTGTGTTCTGCAAAACTCATGAAAAAGTCAACCTGATTACGGAGCGGTTTCACTCTTTTAATCTACAGAAAAAAAAAAGAAAAAAAAAGCAATGACACATTAAAACAGACAAACAGGCAAGCTGCATTCAGCACTACCTAAAAATTGGCTACTCTTATTCAGGAGAAACCCTGCTGGCTTGGCCAAAAAGAGAAAGATAAAGGGTTTGAGTGTGGGAGACAAAGTAGAGGAGTGTAGGGTTTCCAAAAAGTAGACTTAACAAGATTCAGACGGATAGCAGAAGAAATAAAAGAGAGAGAAAAAGGGAGCAACAGTCTGGAAGTTAGGGGTCTCTGACCTCCAAGGTAATGTTGTATGTGACAATAGGGGTGCATTCCATCATCTCATCGTTGCAGCACCCAGCACAGCGGGTGAGAACCACACAGGACGGTATGAAGATGTGCTCGGTGTCATCAGGGTATTCCTGCTGAATTTCCACCAGCACTTCCCGAGGACGGCAGAGAGACTTGTTATACACTTCCATGAATGGCACCACTGCAAGTTCAAAGAAAAAGGGGAAATCAGTTGCCTTTTTTTGCCAAAAATGTAGGCCAAGCTGCACCACTGGGAGCGAGATGCTCTTTGCTCTTCTTCAAGGCCAACACTGTTTGGAAATCTGGTAGCCCTTCTAGGAATTTGTGACTGAGATGGGTGACCATATAAACCATGTACATTCCTTGTGTCGCACTCTACCTGCCTCAAAAAAAAACAACACCCCAAAACACATTTAAGTAACCTGTGTGTATGCTCTGTACAGTTGCGTGTCTGTGTTTTGGCATGAGGAAGAAAAACGGTTCATTTTAATAAAATGTTGTCTGGTTCTCTGAGTTTAGATTGAGCAATGAGAGGTTTGGCAATGCATGCTTATTCCAAATTATCCCTTGGAGGTTTGCGTGTTGAGAAGTATTACAAACCACACTGGCTTGTGAGATTCTAATAAATACTACAAATGTATCCCAAACTGTCACTATGCAGTGACAGTTTGATTAAAGGCACAGTAGTGCTTTCCTTCACCCGTCCACTAGAGTGCGCTATACTCAGAGAATCTGTATGTGTCCAGTTTCTGGATGACACCATTGAGTGCCAGGCCCAGAAGACACTCACCATCATATGTGCTTCTGCCTTCCTCCCTGGGTATGTAGGCACTCTGTGGTAAAAAAAGAAAAGAAAAGAAAAGAGGAAGACATTTTAATCAGAAATGTATACTTAAACACTCTTCAGTTACTGTACATATTCATTGCCAATTGTTAATCAAATGAGTCCCAACGGGTTTGACTAGTTATTAACCACCGCATTACCACAGGTTTAGGATGATGCAACAAATTACCTAATTTCATTTCAAAGCCAAAGTTCATCATAAAACTTAATGTTATAATTACTCTTTTTTGGCTTGTGTATATAGTTAAACATTGCATTTTTAAAATACAATGTAACTCAAGTAAACCTATCAACAACTCAAGCCTGAAACTCAGACTCAAGTTAACTAAAAAAAATTGACATGTAAGCAGTTCACTTGAAACATGACTTTGACTCCTAATGAGAGACTGAAGATAACAGATAAAAACAACATGAAAGACAAATTGGGCTTTCAAATATTTTTTTTTTAAATATATGAAATGAATTGCGCAACAGGGTTTCTAACACTAACCTGTAGAATTCAGAAAACTATTAATAAAAAAAAAAAAAGAGACTTAAGACTTAGACTTGGCCTTGAAGTCTAGTCTCAAGTCAAAACTTGACTTGGACTCTGCATTAGAGATCAGTGAGCCTTTCACTTTCTGAGAGCTCCATGGAGAGACCATGTGCATTTCTCAATGAAGCTTTTTTCTCTCCTGTCAGAGCCTTTTACTCACTTTAACAGACCGGCTCAACTTTTTCTTGGGTTTCATATGGATTTAGATCATTTTTGTTTGTGAATAGCTGAATATCACGTTATTCAACTGTTGTAAATACAAACGTTTCATCAAATTGCCTGATGAACACTTATTTGTATTTCTGCATGTCTTGAATGTAAAGTTTCAAATTTCATCAAGAACAAATCTGTTTGGTTTAATGATCTGAAGGCTGGCTCAAATGGTAACTTTAATGACTGATATCTCAGCATTGTGAGATCTCCAGTAGCCGGATATGTTGTTGGTACCCGGTCCGTCTGAAGCGCTGCACTGTAGCTGCGCCTTTAAAGCGTAATAATATCACCAAGGTGGCTATGATAGGGCCTTCACCAAAATCGACAACAAACTTAGAAACAGTTGAATGGACTCTGATTGCGTATACAGTTGAATCCCCCCGGTTGTATCCTGTCTACAGAGTTAAATGGCTCACTGTGGGGTGGTCCGATTTGCTTGTTCAAGTGATTTTGAATAGCTTGGCAATACATGGTCAGTGACCTCGCAAGGGGAAACACAAGGACGTACAATATAGTGGCGCAGACGCATTACATTCGATATAACATTATTTACAATTCAACCAATACGTCGGGTTCGTTCTCAATACATGCACAAGCGTATAAAACTTACCTTGACAGCTGAAAAATACAGAAGCGTCACAAGAAATAACTGGAGCACGCGAACGGCAAAGTTCATGATTGAATTTATAAGGCGAATAAATCTTTTTAAAACCCTATCCGATGATAGGCGGACTTTAGCAAACGCATTGGTAAAGGTCTCGGAAGGCAAGTTAGACATGAGTAAAGGCTTCTTCACAAGCGGTCCGACCTATAGGGGCAACAAGAATCCCATGTTGGTCCCAAAACGCGCATGCAGGCACCTGAGAGAGACAGAGAGACTGGGATCCACGGCAAGTATGTTATAGCGTCCCTCAGCTGTTGCCGATTATTTTCAGAATATCCAGAAATATGAGAATCCAGGACGCAGGTCCTCTCACATTGTTGAGAAGTAAATCAAATTTTTCTTCCAAGGCTATTACAATCCACATCACAAAAGTAATCCCATGCTTAGCCTGCCGCCAGTCTCCAAGTGCGTTGCGTTCATTGGGAATGGGACGCAGAATAGAGCAGAAACTCACTCTCTGATACAAATCTGAGTATTGCCAACACTGTATGTTATTAGTAGAGCGCACAGTGATACCAGAAAGAACACAAAGGCGCTGAGAAGACAATGCTAAATCCAAGCGCACTTCTAGTCCTTACGAATGAAGGTTGCTTTTAATTCCGCTTCTTGTTGGATTTGTCGTCTCGATTCTCAAGTTCTCCCTCTTGCCGTTATGAATGATCACGGACGCCGCTGTTCTCCGGTTTTAACGAAAAGCTTCAGCTGTCGGTCAGTTTCAGTAATGAAACTCACGCCATTGGACGAGTCACCGCGATAGGCGTGGCCATAGTGGTGTCAGCGTGGACTTCTCAGCGTTGAGTCGATGCGCAGATCTTCACTCAAATGATAACTGAAAGAGATTCTCTGGCATCAGTTTACGTGCTTGATATAAAAGCGCTATTATGGCTAGTATTCAGTCACTTGAGCCAACAGTTATAGTTTGCATTTTGATTGGTCAGTCCCGGCATTCATTGGTCAGATATTTTTGAATAATGACTGTTGTCCATGGCGACGCTATATTAATGACCAGCTCTGCTTATGTTCTAATAAAACATTTCAAGTCAAATGCAAGAGTTCAATTTTTTTTGTAAGCAGATGTATAGGCTACAAAGCTAGACAATGTAGTGAACCTACATTATCTTTTATATATTTATTTGTACGGTTACCAGTTGTGTCCAAAAGTCAGAGACCACCACTGAAAAAAAATGCCTTGCCTTTTGTGTAAAATGTTAGATTGAAATAGGGCATAATCTTTATAAAATTTCTTTTCATTTTAAAATGTAATAAATATATAATGTATGTAAATGTATATGAATTAACCATAATAAGTAATAGCTGGGTTGTAGCTACGTGCAGAAGCATAGCGGTCTACAGTATGTGCGTAATCCCAGTTTGAATATCATCCGCATCACATGACGGCAGCGCTGACGCCTTTTTGGGGCTTCTCGGTCATCTGCAAGGTTGCGTGGAAAACGGGAAGAGTGCTAGGTAATGAGGGCGTGATCACATGTGTAAGTGCGTGCGTGCGTGTGTGTGTGTGTGTGTGTGTGTGTGTGTGTCCATCACCACGTACAGGTGTGTGGGTGCGCGCGGAGGAAAAGAACCGACTCGCTCCTAGCGCGCGCAGGACATGTGAGCCGCGGTCAGACCGGCACTCCACAACACCACTGATCGAGGATTTACAAGACGCCATCCCGTTTCCATAGACACACAGATTCAGAAGAAAATAGGTATTTAATCAAAACGATGAGTTACAAGTGTCGTTTTATATTCGTATTATGGATTAAGGGATATATATTTTCAGTTGCCTACTTTTTTTTTTTTTTTTTTGCATGTGGCAATTTCACACGTAGGCATCTATGAATCGAGTAAGTTCTGGATAGATTTTCATAGATAAGTGCTTTCGAACAAAATCCTTCTCATTACATAAATTACTCCTAAAGCGTCTAATATGCTTATTTCTTTTTTTAAATAATATTTCCTCACTCTTTTGGTTTACTGTAAATTGCATTGGCGCCATCTGCCCGTCACTACACGTATAGCACGTGTAAGGGGCTGGTAATGTCCACTTAACACAAGCAATTTTTTGTCTTGTTTTATTAAAAGTCTCTTATAAATGTGGACATACACGAGTTTCCATTTTTGGGTTTATACGTCGCATATTTTTGATTGCTTTAGGTTTATACTAAAATAAATCAGATCAACAAAGGTCAAGAAATTGTCCTTAAACCATAAACCACACATCCATAGAATCACAAACAACTGCAGTAGGTTTGTTTTTGTGAAACAAGTCATTTATTTTAAGGGCTTTATTGTCAGACTAGGTTGTTTGTTTTTCTGCACATATCTGGCAACACCGGACTCTGCTCCCATATCACTGACCATGCAACAAAAGCCACTTGGACTAAGATTACTAAGATAATTTATGATTTGAAATACATTAGATAGCCTGATTGCATATCTTGGTGATAGTCACCAATTAGCAAGTCTCAGCAGCTGCAGAAAAGCACAAGCGCTTGCTCTCAGCACACACTCAGACAGACATGCACCTCAGTAAGGGCTGTTTAGTCTGAGTGCTAGAGGAAACCTTGAGTGCAAGGTGAAAGAGTGGGAGGAAGTTTCAGAGAAAGCAAGAGAGGTGGATACACTCAAATGAAACAGGAAAGAGTTGCGTAAAGACAGAAAAAGACAAAGATGAGAGCTGTACAGAATGAGTTAAAAAGCGAGGTGTTGATGTAGGAGGTAATGAGAAGAGATGTTTGTTTTTTGTTAATGTGGTTCCAGCATCAGATTTTAATTGAAAAATAACAGACAGATATGAGCTACACTGCCACCTATCAGAAATACTGCAAACTCAGTAAGGACAAAACTAATGAAGTTTACACTCCTACTGCTGTTCCAGAAAGCTTCAGTACACAAACACCGACCCACAGACGGGAAGTCACCAAAAACGACCCACTATCGTTCAATAGAGCGCAAAAATGACCACTGACTTTTTCAGCGGCCTCAGGTTTAAAATATTTTCCAATTCAGGCATTAAAATGTTTAAAAAGAGAGATTAAATGTGCAATGCTTTTCATATAGTTTGTATTAAGTTTTATCCATTATTCTATTGGGAAAATGAATGGCATTTTTATTTTCAAAACCGTTCCACTCTATTCCACGGTCATCATATTCATAGGTAATTTCCTAGTTCCGTCTAGTGTTCATCTCTTGATCTGTGCTTCACAAAGAGAGTCTCTTACACTTCACTATCACTCACTCAGGTATGGGCGAGTCCTGTATGCATACACCACTCCCTACCACACACACACTCACACAGGTCCGTGTCAGAGGGGAACGAAATGGCTCATTGCCAGGACCAGATTAGACTCTTCCCTAAACGCTAGAACTGAGCTTCCAGTAAAAGCACAGCTCAGATATCCAGGGAGGGAAGTGGGGAAAATTTCTGCCATATCTGTCAGAAAATATTCCATAGCCGTCAGGAGAAAGTTGTAGATCCAAACATGATTTGGGAGGTTGTAGGTGAATGCGGAGAAAACGTGAACCTTCAATCAGGTCTACTTTACTTTGAAACTAATCAAAAATGGTTAACATTAAAATAACTTTAATAAAGTTAATAAATAATAGAGTTCAGCTCTGTGGACAGCATGTGTCGTATGCTTGCTCCATAGACATTCATTGTAAGCCAAGAACTGTAAAAAAAAAAAACTTGAAATGCTTTTCTGTGGTATAAGGCACTGAAGCTGTTGGCAAAGGTTAACTTTCATTTAACTCATAATATTCTCTTAAAAATACACTTCTTCTGAAGTGTTGAAACCTGGATCATCATGAAACCTGGGTATGTGGTTGCATCATTCCTGGAGGTGGCATATTAACCTCATTTTTAACAAATGTCAGTCTTTTCCCAGTATGATTAGTCACTCGCCTTGCAAGTGCCAACCCAAATAGATCATATTTGGATGACTTGAATGTGTTCATGTACAACACAATGACCTTCTTTAAAGACATCATGATCTTTACACAACCAGCACTAATCCAGCAGGAAGCTGAGGCTGTGGAAGAGACAGCATTTCCTGTGAGAGATAAATATATTAATGCTGGCTTGTTGGCTTATATAAACAACTTCATTTGCTGTTTCAGCTAAGATTGTAAGAAAAACAAAGATGGATTCATTTGATAGGTGAAAAGAAGGGAAAAAACAGATATAAGTGATATAAGGCATTAGAAAAGGCCAACCAGAGTAAAGTTTGTAGACAAACATTAAGTTGGCATGAGAAAGCCTAGGCAGAAAGTTTGAAGAAGTTTTAACAGCTTTAAGTTTGAAGGTTTTAAGTTTGAAATAATTTCAAGTTTTAGTTCAATAGTTTTCAAAGCTAGAATGTTCAACAGATAGAAAAACAAGACAGATTTACTTACTACCATGAATGAAAAAACAACTAAAATCAGCTAAAGCCATATGATTTAGCAAAAAAAAACAAAAAATAACAAACATAAAACCAGCCTAAAATGGTAGTCTAGTCTTAGTTGGTTTAATCTGAAAGTAACTGGTTTAAGCTTGCATGGTCTTTTAGCAGGTCTCACAGCTTGACCAGCTAAGACCATCCAAAAAGTGGCCAAAACCACTTGAAAAACCAGCAAAACTGGGAGACCAGTTTTAGCTGTTTTTTTTTTAGGAGTTTTTCCAGAGTTGTTTAGATTTGCTATAGCAATAGACAGTTTAAATACACCATAAGTCTCATTGTATAAAAGTTTTTGCCCCCTCAATAAAAGTATATGGGATTTTTGGTGGTTTTGATAGTCTGGTTTTCGAAAACTGTAAGCCAGATCAGTAAAAAAAAAAAAAAAAAAAAAAAAGATATAGCGACTAAGTTCTGAACAGTCTTAAAGTCTGACCTCTAGGAGGAGATACTGACTTTCTCAAGCCAACTTAATTATATATATGTATTACAGGGAAACTTGCATTGTACCTTCTTGCACCATTTGATTGGACAAGGAGTGCAGAAGTGTAAACATATACATGTTCATTAATGTGCGACTGTGTACGTGCATGTGAACAGCAAATTTCTTAGGGTAGGAGTTTGTTCTAAACTACAAGCAATTTTTCTGTGCAAATGCAATCTGAAAATGCAAATACAGGTCAGTGCAACAAAATAAGTTTTCTCTGCAGTTGAAGAGCTTAAACTTAAAACACATACCTTGTATTTTCATGATGTCTGTGATACTTCTTCAGATGACATCTTTTTTGGGTTTTCCTTGAGCGGTTTTGCACATCAAAAGTTGTTTTGAAAATTGTTATTTTCAAAGAAATTAGACTGATTTATTTCTTGTTCAAGTGAAAAGCATACACCTGCATCTAGACTCTTTTGACTAGTGTAAACCACATAGCAACACACTAAAAAACCACTCAACCACCAGCAACTTTCCAGCATCATGTGGGTGACTTTTGCATGGACATGAACCACTCACATGTTCTCCAGATAATGGAAAAAAATACAGGTGTTAATAATAATAACCCTTTGTATTTGACGGTTGCTTTGTCACAAATGTCTGATCTTGCTTTAGGTGCTTCAAACAAGTCACAGCAGTCGTTTTGTCAGTGAAGAGTCTTGTGAGGAGTATTCCAGACCAACAGAGAGACCTCGGCATGTCAGCTCTCCTCAGCACTTCTGTGTGTTTGTCTGCGCTGACCAGTACATCCAGAAAAACCCTGACAGATTCTTGGACGGGACACAAAGCAGATGAACTCAGTCATTAAACTTAAACGGCCAATAAATCACTGCCATTTTGCTGGCAGAGCGAGTGACCCTCGACCCCTCCAGCTGTGGCAAGCGCGGCAGCGGTTTAGCGCACGTCTACCCGACCCGACGCAACCTTTAAGAGCATAGCCCTATGCTGCATGTACATCAACACATTTCCCAGAAACCTGGTAAAAACTCACACTCCCCTCATATTTAAGACATATTAATAGAAGAGGAATGAACATTCCCCTGTGAATCACCTACTAACTGTAAATATCTTCGAAAAAACTGCAAAAATGACAAATTGCCCCGGAGTGTTTTTGGCTGTGGAGTTCCTGCAGCGCAACAGATCTGAAATACAGGAGATTGGCATCGGGGGGACAAAATACTAGAGCATATTTCGGAAACTTGCCCGGTATGTAATACCAATTATGTGTAAACATGACATATATCTTAGCTCTCTGTACGGCCTAGCATGTCAAAACCAAGCCATATGGCACTTGAAAGGATCTTTATGGATATATCTGTTTGGAAAAAACTGGCAGGGGGTGGCAGTCGGGCCTTGATGTAAACCCTTCAAACTTAGATCACCTTTTACATTACAGATGGCGTTACGCGAGGAAGTTTTCAATCTGTAACTTTAACCGATCTGTTGGATACCTTCAAAGGAGACAAGTACCAATCACTCAAACCTCCAAGCACTATCACCCCATGAGGTGACGTTCTGCAGATGTTTCATTCTGGCTAATGAAAAAAGCTCCATGCGAGTCTAAAAGTGTGCATATGTTTCTCTCGCTGTGTGTGGGATGGGACTACGTGTCTACTAGCAGGTCTTCATGAACACTGTGATGTATTTTATGGGAAATCATACTCATTTTTTGAGAAATTATACAAGTACCTCAAGCTCAGCATTTCCAAAGAAGTACTCTGTTAGAGAGTAGATGTTTAACAGTCTGAGTTGGGTGGTTTGGTGCATGAGAGAGTGTCTGGGTATAGATTACATGTTCTTATATTAAATGCTTTTACCAGTAATGGACATTTCCCAGGCAGGCAGAAGGCCATGGTAAACCCACTTTGTAAAGATACAGTCATTCTTTGTACATGCACAAGAAAACACACCATTACCAACAAACAAATCAAGCACAGACCTGAACTCAAAACTCATGACACATTTGAAAGACCGCCTGAAATCTCTATTGAAATCGGATGCCTCCAATTACAGTTGCAGTGTTATTCAGACCAGCTTAAATAAACTTCTCTCCAGTTCACATGCATTTGAATTGAGAAAGATAAGAAAAAAGTCTTGAAGATAAGCATGCACCAGAATTCTATTAACCGGAATACATTTAAAAGTGCCATTTGGTGCAGATCAAGGCTGTATGGGAGGACTGTGGATAAAACCACATTCAAGCCACGATTTCTGAGTCATATTACTTCTGGCAGACAGACATACCCTGTTGTCTTCTGGAAGGTAAAGCTAGTAACCCCTCACTGGTTTGGGTCATAGCTGCCTGACAGTGTTAGGCCTCATCATTGCTCTCCTGAAAAAGGCTCTGTTCCAGCGACAGGATTCAAGGCTGGGCTGAAATGTCAAATGCCTGACTGATCAGCAAAACATGATGCTTCCTAAAATCCTTATTCTTCTGTGCTTGACCGGACGAGGGTGTTACGCCTATGACCTTTGACTTCTGACATTGCGGTCAAGATACCTTGGAGAAATAGTAACAGATAAATACTAATGCAGACATGAGGAAGGAGAGAGCAGGAGAGTCTTGTGTATGAATGATGGACTGGCAGATATTAGACAAGTTATAAGCTCCAAAGGAACTTCAGCAGTATTACTCATAAAAAAATTAAGTCATCCTGGCCACAATGACAATTTATCCTGTGGAAAACTGCACGTCTGGTTACTCCATCATGTGTTGTGGTCACACCATTATACCAGCGTTTTTCCAGTCTTTGTCATTTTACACATCAAAGGAAAAATTCAACCAAAAATGACATTTGTGTCATCGTGTACTCATCCTCATGTCTTTCCAAATGTGAATGACAAAGAAGGAAATGTTTTGGAGAATGTTCACAGTGCTCTTTTCCACAATGTGAAAGTACACAGTATAGTTGAGGGGCTGTCAAACTCCAAAAAGGACCAAGCCAAGATCACTTACAAGACTTGCATTGGTGTCATCAAATCTGGAATTACACATCTTCACGTCTTATGGCTTTAGAAAACATGGCACACAAATTCTCCCTTCAGAGTTTAATTGACAGGCGATCTGATCAATCATAACGATGAATCTGCCATTTTGTTCAACAAACAACCAGACAGGAAAGTAGATTAATGTCTGTGGACTTGAAATAGGAAAATGGTGTGTATTGACTTCTTTATGTGGCTAAAGCAAGATACCTTCTGATGTTCATTCATGTTCATTTCTTGCTCTAATAACTAGTAAAGAAGAAGAGATGATCGGTTCAGGTGCTGCTTTAACTGAGGTGCTACAGCGATCTGTCACGACACATTAAAGAGTGACAAAACTGTATTTATCGTTTGAATTAAAAAAAGTCAAAATTTGAAGGCTGACACTGTCATATCAAAAGTAACCTGCTCTGTTGGTGCATAGTCAGTGTCCTCTTTACTCCGCAATGTATTTTCACTGTGTGAGAACATGATGTGTGGCGTGAGAGTGCCATGGCTTGCCGGACTTAATAACAGTGACGAAGGGGGTAGGTCTTTGCAAAGGGTTAATTGAAGCACTTCTTTATGGTTTTGACAGTGTCTAGTTATATGGTTAAGAGCAGTGTGATCTCCTTTTGCTTTTTACTTAATAAAGAAGATCATACAGGTTTGGAAAGAAATTAGGGTTAGTAAAAGATCATACAATTTGGATTGGGAAAACAATTCCATTAAAATGTGAGAGGACCTGCTCAATCTCTGTATCAAACAAAGCAAAACCACTTTTATTCATTTCCAAGTTTTGGATTTTTCTTTTCATTCTGGCACTAAGGGAGAGGTATTCTTTAACATACTTAAAGACTTGGCAAGGAAAGGATCATTATTATTCTTGTAAAAAAACAAAAAAAAAAAACATACTTTTGTAAAAATCCTACAATGACATGGTCAAACTATAGAAAACATCTGTAATTGCCAAAGCTCTTTAACAGACTCACAAGTATTTATAAGAGTTTAACATTCAGCTGAAAGTATTAGAGAGTGTGTGTGTGTGTGTGTGTGTGTGTGAGAGAGAGAGAGAGAGAGAGACAGAGACTATTTTATAAAGGCTGAAAGTAATGTCTAAGGATGTTTCTTTTAAGAATCTGTGTTTGTGTGTGACATTATTTGAGTGGTTTTGTGGAATTTCTTTGCCTAAAGCCTAAAAGATCAACAAGACATGGACGGTTTGATGGGGAAGGTGGGACTTTGAAGTGTTTTCATGTGTGAAGGTTTTTGATTTTATAGACATATATTTGTGTTTCATTGCGGGGGTGTGTGAGAGAGAAAGACAGCTCTTACCTCAGTGCGTATCACATTTCAGGGGCCAGTTTCCCCTGTGTGTGTATACAGTGCAACGCTTCTGTCTCCGCAGCACCAGAGCGGCAGTGAAAGCGAAGACCTCCTGGGGCAAATCCTCCGCTATAATGACAGATCTTTTTACGAGGTGAAACTTCGTGCTAGGTGGCCCGTCATCGCACTTATGGGTTTCTCGTCTTTCTCATCTGAGCGCTCACAGCCAGAGCTCACAAGTCTTGAGCCGACTCAAACCAGCCAAATTCAAGTTTACTCTTAACATAGAGCGAATCAGTCTTCCGTGGAAGACAGCGTAGATGTTTAATGATTCAAGACTTGAGGAAAGGCATAAAAAGCTGTGAAGTGTGACTTCTCAGACAAACACTTTAAAACAAACAGTTTTATAGATGCAGATCACAGACAAAGACTAGTAGAGGATGAAGAGGCTATTAAACGTGGATGTTTTGTGATGGTCTGGCCTTCCTCTAGAAAAAATATTTTTTAAGCAGAAACACCATGAACACAGAAATCAAGCAGAAGATCAGGGTTAAACCAGCTCTGTGTGTATTAGCGCATGCTGGGACGGAAGCCAAAACAAGCACTCTTACTTTCTCAGTTGCCATTTTAACAAATACAGTACTCAGGAAAAGTCTGAGAAACGTGGCTGTTATGATATCCAGAAACGCCATTGCTTCAGTAGTGAATGAAAGACTATGATGAGTTGGTTAATTCGCCCTCCGGCATGCTATATATTAGTTTAGCGACTTTCCCTTTGGGATGTGTACAAGTTTGTTTGTTTTACTGAAACAGATCTGTCTTAACTCAAAGTCTCTGTGCCTAGTCTCTATTATGCTGTTCGAATCGCCTCTTCATGGCATCTCTCAAGCCAGGTAGTCCTCTACCTTATCTTTTTCTCTTTGTCTCTATTTCTTCATCAGACTCAACCTATCACATTTTAGGGGCCGTGTTTTTTTCATTCCAATGCACTACTTTTCAATTGTTTTTCTATGCAAATGCATGATAGATGGATGTATGACCATTAGACTTGAGTCTTTTGTGCTGCATTTTTAAGAAGCTGTGTCAAGTTAAAAGAAATTCAAATTTACAAGCAGCGCCGCTCATCAATGTCAGTTCCAAAACAGTGGACCAATTAGAAGACCCCAGAGATGGGGCAAGTGTTGCAAGCTTTTGTTTACAATAGCACATTGGCTTGGCAGCTGTTTTATTTGACAGCAACATGGCAGATCAGGCACTCTGCGCTGCGCTTTTTTAAAAACCATTCTTGAGTGCTGCATCTTTTAGCTGCAAAGATGCGTTCTGTGTGAACGGCCCCTTAGTGTGTTCTAATGACCCTGAGACATCCCTATCCCTTCCGATACCCTTGGAGGGACGTCAGCAAACATCTCACTTACCTCATTATCTGCCAACCAAGTAAAAGTTTGAGGCTCACGGTATGTCATTTCCATGTATAGAACTCTTATTATTCAACTATGCCAAGGTAAATACAGTTTTCCATTCTATGGCACCTTTAAATCACACTCATGTCCTTCCAAGCCAGTATGACTTTCTTGGGAAACAAAAGGAGAAGTGTCTTCTGAAACCATACAATCGCATTGTGTGAGGAACATCCCGAAATTCAAAACATGCAACGGTAGGTTTGACTTCAGTGACACCAAATACAATAAGTTCTCAGCTTTAGCATCCTTCATTATTTCTCTTTTTGTGCTCCAAAGAAGACAAAGGCAATATGGGAATGAAATGACATGAAGGTGAGTAAATGACAGAATTTTAGACTGAAATATACATTTAAGAAGAAGATAGAGACTGTACAGTCGTTATGGTCAATGGGCTCTCTTTGCCATACTAGAGAGATTAATTTTTGTAGAAGCATTTTATGACAGTTGGATCTAAGTGGACAATTGACCATTCAGGAAACCACATTACAGTGCTGGAGACATTCAGGATGTGGAAGCTGTGTGGGAGAAGTTCATGTGGTCAGAATGGGGATTGCTCAACTTAAAGGCCTTGAATAATCCACAATACCAACCGCTTGCAGAGTTAAAGTTCAGCGTAACCCTACAACATAAGGTTATCTGAGTTGGTATTCTTGCTGTATTTGGAATGAAAGTGAAATCAACACCCTAATTCATTATGAATCTCTAATCTGCTGTAAACGGACTGTCAGTTGATTGTCTTGATGATAGTAATTGACCAACAGAAGGAACCAAAGCGATTCTTCAGTGGGAAACCACCCGTTTTGGCAGGAACAGCGAAGAGCTCATCCTGCTTTTGACACTGAAATCAGAGAATCCTCTGGAGCCACTGATCAAGAATCAGATTTCTCCAACTCGCATCTGATCTACAAGCTAAAAGCTCAAATTTATCACATGAATGAATTCTGAATTGATGGGAAATATAACTACAGAGGTTACGCTTCCACAAAAAGACAATCACATGCGGTCTGTGACGGATATGTCTCTTAGCCCGCTTTTAATCTTTGTTCTGTGGGACGTCCTGGTCTGTGTGTGTGTGTGTTTGTGTGGGAAGACAAATGAGAATGAGGTGAAAGCTGTCATTGAGAACTTGTAATCAAAGAGAGAGAGCTGGAGAGAGTCCAGGATTGGGAGTCAGATACAGTATACCACAGAATGCCGCATCAATGCTTTCATTTAAGTCACTATTTGACTCTCTTCTTCTCAAAGTCTGCCTTTTTCTAATCTAATGCTTCTTTGCCTCTGGCTTTGTCTCATCATTGCTTTTTTTCCCCAGTCTGTGTTCTTTTCATCTTTCTATTAGACAAATAAAAGAATGTTCTTCAAATAACTAAAGAAATTCATAAAAGAAACAAAAATAGACAATTGTTGACATACAACAGGAGTATAAGAACGTTAAATGAATGTGGACGCAGAGGTCAGATCATTTGATTTACCAAAGAATTTGACTGGAATTGGACATATTTAAATCTCCGGCTTTGATCACAGGCTTCAGTGTCTTGGCATGCTTGAGTTTTCTTTGGAAATGCTAGAAGAGACACGTGAGAGTCCTCAGGAGAAAAATCAAAGCAGGAGATTTAGGAAAATGTCTCCATTTAATCTCATCGCCGTGAACAATTGAGATACAAGGGATTTTATATATCAGACGCTTTAGGCCTCTGCAGAGATCATGGTTGTTAGGCGGTTAGCCAGAGAGGTGAGCCGCGACCGCAAACACGCCACCACATGCACACAAACACACAAAAACAGACCTCCATCAACAACCTGCTCTGTATGCTTGAAATAACAGAGCAGTGAGAAAAACCTCAAGCTTCCCTTTCAGGCATATCCTTTATTCAGGTCAGGATCAAAGAAAAATGGAAAAATGACAACGAATCTGCAGTGCAAACAATGATTTTTATTTAGTATAGGCCTAAATATCTAAATATTGTTGAATCAAGATACATTTACTTGAGAAGCAAAATGACTTAAGTCTTGTTTTCTGAAAAAAAAAAGCTTTTTCTTAAAACAATGGAATAAGAAAAAAACCTAATTCAAAGGTAAAAGAAGATTATTCTTCTTATTCCATTAGTTTTAAGCAAAAAACTAACAATTTTGATACATTTTTCAGAAAACAAGACTTCAGTCATTTTGCTTCTCAAGTAAATGCATCTTGATTCAACAGTGCTCAGATATTTGTACTGGAAAACAAGCCAAAATTACTCAATCAGAATTTACATGACACATACATAAACAAAACAGTACTGAATTCCAAAATATCAGAATATTCTTAATCTACGGAGAGAGATAAAGATGTTTAACCACCGGACACACAGTTAAGTGTGTACATGTTTGTTTAGAGAGTCTACAGTGGGTTTACGAGAAAACTGCATCCTCCCACGACCACAACTGGAAGTGGTTCTGACCAGACGGCCACCGTACTCACATGCCACACCAGTGCTGCTGACATGCCACAGAGAAGTGCTGACAAAAATGCACAAAACCTGCGTTTTCAACGGTAGTCAGTTTACCATGCCAATGAAAGACAGAAACGGTCAACAAGCAATGCTGAAACCACCTCAACCTCGCTGATGTTTCAGACCGAAAATATGTTGTATTCTATGGCTAGACAGGTGCCAACGTTTGAAATAGAATTAATAGGAAGCGTAAGTTACTACTGATGACCATTTCTGACTATAAATGTGTATGCGGACAGAGGAACTCACATGACCTTGATACAGTTGGATACAGCAGTAGTGTCAGAAAAACCAACAGTACAGTGACTTTGCGACCTCCATCATTTTAATCACTGTCAGTGTAAACGTTTCTCTACGGGATATGTGTGCTGTGCAGTGTGTGATAATGAATGTCCTAACGGGTGTCACAGTTTCACTCCCTTTTGCACGTCGCATGTTGTTTCTCTCCTAGAAACATCTTCACAACTCATACATTAATGTCTTGAATAGGAACATGTGGTTTCTTTACACATTAAAGTAGCCCTCACTTCAAAACTTCTCCACTGTTGACTCAGCACAGAAGTCAGAGAGTTCACAGCACTGAATCTGAGACCATGACGCGACGCGATCCGATGCTGAAACTTTTTTCCCCCACTATAAATAACGTTTTGTGGAATAGAATGATTCCATGGATTTTAAAGGTTCTTCATGGAACCTGGGATGCCAATAAAGAACCTCTGCACAAGTGTACACTCTTCAAAAAAAAAAAAAAAAAAAGGTTTCGTGAAGATTTACGGTGGCCCAGTGCACAAAACAATATCTCCACAACACAACGCATTGGACTAATTTCGTTGTGTTGTGCTAATTTCATTGTGTTTTTTCTGTTGTGTTGTGCACTTCTGGGTCACCATAACCTTTAACATCTATGGAACCTTTGGTTCAGATTATTTATCTTTATATTATTAAACTATCATACTAAGAAAATAATGGTTCTTTCCAGAACCATTGACTGAAAGGTTCTTTGGGAAACCAAAAATGGTTCTTCTATGGCATCACTACAAAAACTCCCTTTTGGAAGCTTTATTTTTAAGATTATAGTTGACTTAACTTTATGACTTGTGGGATGCAGACCTTCCTCCCCATTTTCTTGCACTATATGCATAAAAGGAAGACACAAGAGCTCTTGTGAATGGGCACATTCTTGCTCCCAGAGACACTTCACAAGTTATGAATGGCATGGAGCAGACAGAGCGATGGTTAATAGGCAGAATGCCAGAGTTGGGGGAAAAAAACCTGGAAAGAGACAGTGTGTGTGGGATGAGATGAACTCCATCGCTACTGAACCTGACTTTCTCACACTCTCACCCAGCTGACTGCACTAATCCAAAGAATATAACAAGGGTTCAAAGAGTTTAGATAAGATGAAGAGACAAGCAGACAGACAGGAGAAAGAGCATCAAGGTCAAAGAGTCCTTTAAAAAAAAAAAAAAAAAAAAAAAGGATTAACGAAAAGCTGGAATAAAACTGTGGCGAGGTGAAAGGGTGCAGTTATATAACATAATAGCTAGCCTGCTAATTTCCTTAGGTTTTGCACTATTTTGAGAAAGTTTTTTATCTGTCTTGTTAACCCTTTCTCTGCCATTGGTGGAATTTTTCCGTCTTTCCTCTGTTTTTGTGCAAATGCATATGCAATAAAATAACGCAATCAAGCATCAAACAGCATGTAAATCAAATGTTACAGAATGAAATGTCAACTCAGGAAGTGGTTTAGGACTTTGCAAGCTTTAGGGGTGTTAATGGAAGTGATCTACTCCATCTATGTTTGATCATCGCTCTGAATCCGATCCGGATGAACAAAACATGATTTTCTCTGCTTTTTGTTCAAAATATTGCTTTTTTTAATTAAACAAAAGTGTTGATTAAAAAAAGAATGCATAAAGCTAGAATAAAACTTTTTAAAGTAGAGACTCTAGCTTCATTTGACAAATTTCATTTCAGATATTCATACAACAAAATATTCCGGGGGGCATGAAGATTTTGTGAAAATGATAAAAAATGCTGGCAGTGGCTGGCAAATTTTTTTTTAAAAGGCTGGAGGGGAAAGAATTAACTATTAAATTGAACCTTTCGACAAAATCATCATAAACCATAGTAAACATCACCTACATATAAAGAGTGAAATAAGCCATAACCATGCCACATCTATCACAATTTAGACTGTAATTGATATAACAACAACAGCAAACAACCCAAAACAATCACAGCAGATGCTCAGTTCAATCTCATAGTCAGACGGCGTGTCCACAGGTCATGTGTAGTGAATCAGTGCTCTGGCCTGAAACTACTGCACTTGTAGGCCTGCAGAACCTTATCAGCGCCTGCTGTCTGGTTGCCCAGGGCGACAGGTGGGCTCTGGTTCTGGGTCAGAAGCCCATTAGCAAATGAAAGCTGTTGTAAGCAGTACAGACACTCTTTGCTGCTCTGATTTGTGTGTTTGCATTAGGGTTAACTGACATCAAAGCACATTCGTGCGAATGCTGTAAAACTGCAAGGGTGGTGATGGCGGTGGGGGGTGTTTATTTCACGTTATTATAATAAGCGAGTCATGTGGCGACCGAAAGCATAAATGAAAACACATGTTTATAACAACCTATATATTTTATTGCAAATTTCAAACCAACCCCTAAAGTTTCTCGTTAAAGTCAACATGAAAACATTCTTAATGCAAAGTTTTTCTTTGTAATCTTTCATCAAAGTAATAAATTGTGCAACCTCTTAAGGCAAGATACAAGGCAAAACAATGTTTTTTCATGCACTGTTCAATTTTGAGAAAAAAAACATTAGAAAAAAGGTAGAAAAAAACATTAAATAATACTCTAAGTGTTTATTTTATTGTACTTTATCTATTTGCATCTGTAGATTTCAATTACAATACATATCTTTATAGGCCATTTTCTCAAAATGAGTTTTTTTCAGCCAGAAATTTCCACTTCAGAAGCACTTACATGCAACAATTTATTCTTAGAATTTTTTTGAATCTATATTCTGAATGTTTTTTCAGAGTGGTATTTTTATTTAAGCATGCATTTATTTTTATATATGTATTATAAAGAAAGATCCAAAATTCCCTCTGTAAAATCATTTAACTGTAATAGGTCAACAAAAAGAAATGTTCAGATTCCTGGAAATGCATGCAAATTAGTGCATGTTTAATTAGATGCATCATTTGCATATATAAACATAACATTTCAAACAACCCCATCAACAACCGGGAAAGTATGGTGATATCTATTAGTTACATTTTTTACCCTATTCACCTGGGATGTCTTGCCTTGAACAATTTTCCTCCAAAAAAGCGTAAAGCAACCTCATCAAACTTCAGTGTAAACTGAAACTTAGAGTGCTATGATAAAGACATGATCACAGATAAATATCGACAGCACTGGAAACTAGTACAAAAATAACTCTAGCATGAGTGAGTGACCCCTCTCTCTCTCTCCATCACACAACGTTTGTGTTGTTAAGGACCGATGCGAGGGTAAATGGAGCTGTGTGTGAGTATCGACGGGTGAGTGCTGGTGACCCCTGTCTAAATCACCGGGTTAAGCAGGCGGAGGGGAAATGGGCCCTTCCAGTCATTTAATGTAATTATAGCCATAAAACCACACACACACACACACACACACACACACAGTACAGCCACAGGCACATCACATACACACAGCATGGTTTTTCCCACTCTATCTTGGTATATCTTATACCTCATTGGCTTGTTTTTATCATGGCGTGTCATAGTTTGTCATACTGTGCTTGTGCTGGTCTAAACCGGTCTTGTTTCCTGCATGTCCTTATTTTCCCTTGAGGTTTGATTAAGTATGTCTTTTTATCTACTGGATCTACTACACTAGTACAAAGCCAGTCTTGTGTGAGCTGAACTGTGGTATGATATGTTACTATATGGGCTGATAAAATAAACAGATTGACTTGCTTGTGTGATAATTGGTCTCCTGGTATAATACTCAAATACGGCTGGGAATAAACTTAGATCTGTGATAAAAAGTGGGAATCTGATTCATGCCAGATCATGCATGTTTGGAAACAGGAAATTGCACCCCATCACCTCCTTTCTACACTGAACAAAATTATAAACGCAACACTTTTGTTTTTGCCCCCATTTTTCATGAACTGAACTCAAAGATCTAAGACTTTTTCTATTTACACAAAAGGCCTATTTCTCTCAAATATTGTTCACAAATCTGTCTAAATCTGTGTTAGTGAGCACTTCTCCTTTGCCGAGATAATCCATCCACCTCACAGGTGTGGCATATCAAGATGCTGATTAGACAGCATGATTATTGCACAGGTGTGCCTTAGGCTGGCCACAATAAAAGGCCACTTTAAAATGTGCAGTTTTACTGTACTGGGGGGGCCCGAAAACCAGTCAGTATCTGGTGTGACCACCATTTTCCTCACGCAGTGCAACACATCTCCTTCGCATAGAGTTGATCAGGTTGTCCACTCCTCTTCAATGGCTGTGTGAAGTTGCTGGATATTGGCAGGAACTGGAACATGCTGTCGTATACGCCGATCCAGCGCATCCCAAACATGCTAAATGGGTGACATGTCCGGTGAGTATGCTGGCCATGCAAGAACTGGGATGTTTTCAGCTTCCAGGAACTGTGTACAGATCCTTGCAACATGGGCCATGCATTATCTTGCTGCAACATGAGGTGATGGTCGTGGATGAATGGCACAACAATGAGCCTCAGGATCTCATCACAGTATCTCTGTGCATTCAAAATGCCATCAATAAAATGCACCTGTGTTCGCTGTCCATAACATATGCCTGCCCATACATAACCCCACCGCCACCATGGGCCACTCGATCCACAACGTTGACATCAGCAAACCACTCACCCACACGAAGCCATACACGCTGTCTGCCATCTGCCCTGTACAGTGAAAACCGGGATTCATCCGTGAAGAGAACACCTCTTCAAAGTGCCAGACGCCATCGAATGTCAGCATTTGCCCACTCAAGTCGGTTACGACGATGAACTGCAGTCAGGTCGAGACCTCGATGAGGACGTCGAGCATGCAGATGAGCTTCCCTGAGACAGTTTCTGACAATTTATGCAGAAATTCTTTGGTTATGCAAACCGATTGTTGCAGCAGCTGTCCGGGTGGGTGGTCTCAGACGATCTTGGAGGTGAAGATGCTGGATGTGGAGGTCCTGGGCTGGCGTGGTTACACGTGGTCTGCGGTTGTGAGGCGGTTGGATGTACTGCCAAATTCTCTGAGAGCGCCTTTGGATGACACTGGTAGAAAATGAACGGAAGTCAATTCACGGGCAACAGCTCTGGTGGACATTCCTGCAGTCAGCATGCCAATTGCACGCTCCCTCAAAACTTGCGACATCTGTGGCATTGTGCTGTGAAATGTGCTGTGCACATTTTAGAGTGGCCTTTTATTGTGGCCAGCCTAAGGCACACCTGTGCAATAATCATGCTGTCTAATCAGCATCTTGATATGCCACACCAGTGAGGTGGATGGATTATCTCGGCAAAGGAGAAGTGCTAACTAACACAGAATTAAACAGATTTGTGAACAATATTTGAAAGAAATAGGCCTTTTGTGTACACAGAAAATGTCTTGGATCTTTGAGTTCAGCTCATGAAAAATGGGGGCAAAAACAAAAGTGTTGCATTTATAATTTTGTTCAGTGTATTTTCCCCTACAGAAAAACACGAGTATAGACTGTGTGGGAACTTTTAAATCCTCTGCTGTCTTTGTAACCACAGATTGTTCTTGATTTAGTGGCCATCTTCAACCCATCCCTCTCTGTCTCTTTTTCTGTTTGTCTCCCTTTCTCTCTGTCTCTTTTTCTCCTTGTTTGTCTTTTCCTCCCCAGCATTTGACCTTCGCCATCCTCTCCATCCGTTCCGGCCTTGACCTTTTCTCCCCCACAAAGCTCCAGTGCTCTCCTGCATTCCCCTCCACGGCGTCAGACTCCACTGACCTGCAGTTAACGTACGGCACTTAAAAAGTTCATTAACTTTAGACACCCTCATCACTCTTATTTCCCCTCTCTTTCTCTCACGTTCTATCTATCTTACCCGAGGTCATTACCATCTCTATGGAAACACTATGGTGAATCTGAAAACATTTCACCTTAAAAAAAAAATCAAAGGAAAGCAAATAAAGTATAATCTGGTAACGAATATCAAGCATACGTTCTTTTTTTTTTGCATTATGACATTTTTTTTTTAACAATTAAGCACATTTACCCTCGAATTTTTTGTACTCTCTATTATTGTGAGTGGTGATTCTAATCATTTTTTGGCTCACACTTTAGTTTGGGGACCAATTCTCACTATTAAATAGCTATTAACTACAACTTGTGTCTCAGTAAACTCCTAATTTGCTATTTATTAATAGTAAGGTAGTTGTTAATTTATATGGGGTAGGGTTAAGGGATCTAAAATAATGCATTAATAAGTGGTTTATAAGAATAATAAACAGCCAATGTGCTAGTAATCTGCATGATAATTAATAAGCAACTAGTTAATAGTGAGAATTGGTCCTTAAAATAAAGTGTTACTATTTTTATCAGTATAATTATATTTTATAGAATGTGAAACAGGTTATCATGCATTATGCATAATTTATCATTACTAATATACATATTTAAATATATTTTCACAATGCAAACTTTTTCTTTCTTTCTTTATAAATATATCTGTGTCAGGGTGATGTCAAAAAAAAGAGAGAAATGGTCGGTATTTAACGTGAGATTGTGAGGAGAGATACAGTACAAAATTGATTTACATTTCTGATTTCTTTTTACTTGAGAACAGAAATCCATCATCAGCAGCAACTCTCTCTCGCCAAGTCATTTGTTTTCCTGTCCATTCCTCCTTTTCTTTTCCTTTTTGTCATTCTTTTTTTGTCTTTTTGCCCTTCCTTTTTCCTTGGTTTCTCAAATATAGCTCAGATTGGTTTCTTTGCTTGTTTGCGCAAGTTTTAAATATAAAGAGTCAAATAGCCAAAACGACAAAGGTACAAGCAAACAACACAGAGAACAACATACCGGACAAGACCGGTCATTGCAGACTGTATTTTAGGGCTCAAAATTAAATAATGGAGAAGTGGTGCAAGCCTGTGTTTGTTCTCCGAAACAGACAGCAGAAATGTCACAGGTTCATTCACTCGACTGAGACTGCACTATAATTACCACTAACACTCGTCAATCAATCACTGAAGCACTCAAGGGAAAACCACAGCAATAGAGCTAAAATAATAAGACATGGTAGGTGCTTTAAAGCTCAACAGTGACCGTCTGTGACCAGTTTTGGAAGTATATTTCACATCTCTTTCATTCAACAGCAACATCACAACATTTAGTAACCTTTAGTAGTAACATTTATTAGTAGCATTTATTACTACCCAATAAAACATAACAAATGTTATAATCAACCAATTTTGAATGTATTTATAGGCCTACTTGACACGTCAGAACTTAAGAGCACATTCCTACTTATGAGCTCAAAAATTGCAACAATATGATGCACTTCAGTGATGTTGGTCAGAATAAAATTGAAGAGTTGGGTAATTTCATTTCCTTCTCCAATTTTGACTTCCTGAAGAATGCAATTTTTTTAGAGTTTAGTGCAAGAAAATGAATAGCAAAGGTTGTGCATCAAAAGGACAAAAAAAATTTTGTAACTGCACTTGCATGTTTCATAAATTTCTATTTTTATTGTATATGAGTGAATGTATGGATGGATGTATATGTATGTGTGTGCATATGTATATCTTTTATTATTTGATGTGGTATTATTGCATTTGTTTTTGAATATTTGTTTTTTATATTTCAGTGTACTTTGTGCATTAATTCAATCTCAGTGCTGCTTCAATTAAATAACACTTCGTATGGACACAACCTACAGCTGGTTCCAAAAGAGTTTGACATTAGCATGTAACACAATCAGGATGTCGAGCACAAAGCAGGGCACCTTTCTGGAATTGGCCCAAAGCCCTAATAAACATAAACATGCACAAGCATGCAATAATAATGGATAACTACAATGATACTATTTTTATCAATTACTTTGAGTTTTTAACAAATTCTATACATTTATTTTTCACTGAGCTCAGGGCAAGTAATGTTGGTTTATTTGTGCAGAACGTATAAGACGACTATGATGAAACTTGAGATTAGACTGCATTGCAATGGCACATTTAACAGCAATTTGCATGATTACCAAAATAGCTCATTCTTTACACTGAACCATGTTATGTATACCATCTACATACTGTATAAGCACACAAACACACTCTAACTCTTCTCCATCCAATTTAACATCCCATGCAGCGCTGGGGCGATAAAGAATCAGTCAGAGGTGACCACCCATCTCAGCTACACGTCCGTCACAACCCAAACATTCATTTCCTCCATAGCAGGGGGCTTATGGGACACTTTCTCTCTGATCTTCTGAGATTCTGACCTCTCTTATTTCATGTCCTCTCTCTCCACTTTCACATCTCCATCTCTTTCTAGGACTAGCTGCTGAGTTTTAAGGTATATATATATGTTCACCCACAGTCCATATTAAGAGATTTGCATCCCAGCAACCGTGAAGAGCTGTAAATACTGAGCGGGTCACGACCTCTATTTTCTTTCTTCCCTCTCCAAACATTTACTGTTTCAGTCTATATGTTTGGAAAGACCCTTTTTTTTAAATTTGTGCTGGTATTCGTTTTTCGTTCCTGCTTACGTTTTGTTGTCTAATCGTCAGCGCAACGCTCTGCCTGTACAACCCAACCCATTCTCGGGCTCTGGATTGTTTTAAGATGGTCTGACTTTTGATGGGAGATGGTGTTTATAGAGGTGCAGTCATGACACGGAGGTCCAAGCCATATGGTTACAAGAAAGATCATATTCATGGTGCTGCTCTGTGGCGACATCATGTGAAAGTCGTGGAAACTTATTCTAACACTATTCCACTAAACCCAGTCAGTGTCGATAGATGATCGTGTGACAGCAAGAGTTTCGTGCAAATGATTGAACAGCTGAAGCGCAGCAAGCTGTCAACACTACCACTAAAATAATACAAAAAATATATATATATATAGATAAATGGATTTCCTTTCCATTTCTTAAGCTAAAAATAAAAACATACATGACAAATGATAAATAAATCTATAGTATAATCACACTTATAGCAATTTGCAACTCAAATTAAAGCTGACTAATTAGATGACTATCTAATTAAGACCAGACTGTGTTGTATCAGCTTCTGGATCGCTGAGATCGCTGGAAAGGAGCCAAATTAGGTTGAATTGTGACCATAATGAGTTTAGAATAATTACTTTAATCTGTTGCTCTGTGTGTGACTGATGGTTTTACGCTGGTAAATGAAAAAGTTCTCTCTTTGCTCACACACATTTCATTCAACCACAACTGGGAAATTGTAGGTGCCATTACTATTGCAAAGAGAGTCAGTTGAAAAACAAACTGTAGCCAAACCACCCTGCACAAGTTCACCAGATGTTACGATAAGACATCAGATAAAGAAACTCTAAATCAAGAAGTTGTCATGCAGTGATTCCCTCCACCTGCAGCGATGATGCAGATTTCACACTTACAACATAAGCTCTTCTCCTAAATGACGAAACATGGTGTCATCACACTGATAAAGTACGTGCAGAAAATCAGTCAAGCAAACATGTCTCATATGAAAACTTCTGGGATGAAGAGTTTTATCTCAGGTTCTAAAATTTAGAAAATCTATTATGCAACCTTAAGTTCAGACTAAAATATCTGCAGATGTAGAATTGACACATCCCAAACACAAAAAAGTTAACTTTTCAAAGACAGACTGTAATATGAATGAAAGAAGGCCAGTCAAGCAAGAAACCTGTGTAGTGATTCAGAGAGTGATGAGACATGCTGTGAGCCAACATACACACACATTAGAATCACGTGCAGCTGCCAATGATAATATACAAGACCGATATGAAAAATACCCCAGATAGAGAGAGCGAGAGATGCAGTTCAGTAGTTAGGAGAGAAAGAGGGATGGAAGAAGGAAGGGAAGGAAAGTGGTTGTGCTTTCAATCCCTCTCTGGGTTAATTACTACGCTGAAAGATAAATTACCCAGTAAGCTGCTCCCAGCTGTACTCCTTAACCTCTACAAGGCGTGTATTTGGGTGTTCTCTTTTCAAGCAAGAGTGTGTACAACAAATCAATCAATGCCTTGCTCAGATCTCAACAGTATATACTGTATGTTAAGCTTGTCATGTATAACTTCACAGCTACAGTATTCTCAATCGTCTCGAAAACCGAATGTAGCATTATGAAAGGTTTCAATTACAATGTTATTGTAGAATTACTTTATTCGTAGACATATGTGCCACTAATGATTAATATATTATGCAACTGACAGTGCCTAATAATAGGAAGTACCAAGCGAGTAGTATTCACTTCTGATTGCTTAGAGGCCAGGACACACCAAACCGACTTCAAAGAACTAGTGGTTGACAAAAACCAAAAAAGCTGTGCTTGAACACACTGCACAGACTACAGCCAACTGCAAACTAGCCAAGTGTGTTCTGCGCCTATGTGTAAAGACTTAACTGTCTAAATCAAAAGATATCAATAGTCTATAGTCATTCAAAGGAGAAACCGAAACAAGGATATACGAGATATACGCATATATACAAAACGTAAACAAAGCAGCACTTGCTTGCCATTCTGAACATCAGTTATGTTCATTAATACCTTCATTTTAAGAGGTTTATGTTGTTATGAATAGAGAGAAAGAGAACTCTGATACAGCTTAGGGAATGAGCGCACAAGAAAAAAATGGAACTGATGAAAGCAAAATCAACGACGGAGTAAAGAGGGAACGCAAAGACACTTGTTGTCACTCTATCCACTTCTTTCTTTATCCACAAGACGACAATCTAGGGCTGACAATGCCAGTGCCATTTGCAACTTAGCACTGCTTGCTTTGTATATCCACAGTTCTAACTCTTCTAATTTCCCTGTTTGAATGCTGAATCCAGACTACTGCCACCTGCTGGTTTGGGAGTTATGTTATCTCATGCAAGTGCAAAACATACACGCTAGCTGGCCATCGGCAGTCTGTACGGTGTGTTTTAGTGCATCTTTTTTTTTTTTGCCCCGACACAGGCAACGCGACGAAACAAGTCGGCTTTCCTCAGTGCTAATTCTTTGGTGTCGGTTTGGTGCGTCCCTACCCTCAAGTGCAGACCAGAGTCAATGTGACATCAGAGTTTAGTTTAATGGTGCAAACACCAGCAAGTGTTCACAGTGCAGTTCACAGTGCAGTCAGACATAAGTTCTGTGCTTATGATTTTGAAGATTTGTTTTAACTAACAAAAGCAAAATAGTAAAGCTGACTTGTCAGCTAACTAAGTGGTAAACAGTTGGTTCTCACGTTGATGGTGCAATCATACAGCAGTTTGCTTGCATAAAAAAAACAATAATGCTGTGAGAAACAAGACCTGTGTGGGTAGCGGAAGGTGGGTGGAAAGAAACTTGGGTTTGGACCAAGCAATTTAAAGAAGTATGAAAATAGTTTTAAATCTCACGCAAGTGCACAACATTTTGAACGCATTAGTCTGAAGTATTTTCTATTTCTTCAGCAGTAAAACTTTGAGGTCAGTGC
Source organism: Tor tambroides (assembly GCA_021397915.2). NCBI lineage: Eukaryota > Metazoa > Chordata > Actinopteri > Cypriniformes > Cyprinidae > Tor > Tor tambroides. Next base: position 42,147 of record JAFVLL020026307.1, read on the forward strand.
GTCCCTCTCCTACATATCACTCCACCGTTGTCTGGTTTGGATGAAACATACAAATGGACCAAACCAAACGGCATTTGGCACAAAGCAGGATGAGTTTCTAATAATGCAAATGTGTAAACGTTTACATCAATGACATCTATCTTTGTACTCAAGGCCATCCGGTCTCTCTTCTCTCTCCCATGTGAGGTTATTGTGACAAAATAAAAAAAAAGATGTGACAAACGAGTAAAAGGACAGAGGATACATCGAAAAAAGCAGGAAAACCAGTGTAAAAGCAGTTGCCTGGCTTAAAAGCTTTCATCTCTCTGAGTGTGGATCAAAGCTGACTGCTGCTTTAGGATTCTGCTCTTTTGGAGGATTAGCGACCGATAATTTGCATCTCTCTGATTGCGGACAGCACGGTGAGCATGGTGGTCTGGACACTACCCTGCACTGCACCTTAAACCACCATTAAGTGTGTGCGCATAAGAAGATTCTAGACGGAGTTCTACGCTTGTCAGATGAATGAGTAAAAGCATAGGAGATGAAAAGGCCTTTGCTCAACCTGTGTGTCTGAGAGTTCAGATCACTACACATGCAAAGCTCGTCTGGTCTAGTAACCCAGTTGTGCACAAATGAGGTCGCCTGTTTGGATTTCAGTCTTGTTTATGTTTGCAAGTTTGTTTAAACCTCTCTAAGGTCACTATTTGCGTGTGGATGTGTATTTTTCGGCTGAGAGGTTTGGCGCAAACTCCCTGTCTGCTGTCTGGAGGTATACGGATATGTGTGTATTGTTGCTATTTCTGCTGTCTGACTAACACCAGTGGGCTCTGGCACCACCACACTATTCTTTCCTGCTGCCCCAACTGTCACTTTTGTGTAAATGACAGAAAAAGCGAGACAGAATGAAGTTTTCTGTGTGTTATCCTGTTGCACGAGCAGTATTACCTAAGTATGTTTGTGTGTATGTGTGTGTGTGTGTTTGTGTTGGGCCAGGTGGCTCTAGAGGGAGACAGCTGTTTCTATTTCAGACCTCAACCCTAAGGCCTATTATGGAAACAAGGGGACGAAAGAGAGCAAGAGACAAAGACAGAGTGAAAGAGAGAACGAAAAAATAGCAGAAACAAACAAAGCTGTCTCAAACATATGCCCAAACATTCACAGTAACACAATTCAACTCATAAAGATGGACTCATCCACAGCTGTACTGTCCAGGAGCTGAAAATGTTACACGAGAACTATAGACACTTTATCTTGGAATCAGACTAACACACTACCTTTTGAATTTATGCCACAATTTACAAGCACGTTTACTCTTTTCTATTAATTTACTGACCAATACAACTGAAAAGCTGTAATTTTCCCCATATGGTAGTTATGTACGCCTACGCAGTGCACATTACATCATATCTACACTACAAGCACAGTGCTATGCATCAAAACTACCATTATAATCATTGAAGCGGTCTACTCTGCCCAATCATAAAAAGCACAAAAACAGGGAATTAAATGTTACATGTAGCCTACTGGTCCTGACATCAGAACCAGCACCATTTAGATAGAAATAAATGGTAGCCTTTGCATGCAAACTATATTGGTGGGACAAACACTACCATTCTGGAAGACAAAACGTTTATCAGCAAATGTGTTATTCTTCGTAAAATGTCCCAACGCAACATTTTGATACATTTTTGCATTATTCCAAATTAAATGATCTCTTATTTTTAAACATTTAAAGTTCACCAACAATGCCACCCAAAAATGAGAATATATATGTCTGGCTCTCTGTGCATTGAAACAGGAACCTGAGCGCAGAGTTAAGCCTATGGTATGAATTGTGGTAAATCAGTCAGACAAACTCTTTCATCTATTCAGTGTTTAATAACCTGCTTCCGGAAAATAGGTACTTTTCTCATATTTTATTACCAGAAACCATCTAGCCGTCCCAGTACATTAACAGCTATGTCTTTCTCAGAAGATTTATTTTAGCAGCACCCTACCTCAACAGTAACTTAAAGACCTGGGAACACTGGACAGACAGAAACCTCAGATAACATCTTTCTCCTGACATCATACCTCACCTGTGGCCAGATTCAGAATCACCTTCTGGAAACCTGAGGAGTTGGCAGGTAACACAGGCTCCATTCACGTGAGCAGATCGCCAAGACGTGAACTCCATGGCCTGTTTATCACCATGGAGTGCTGTGTTAGATGATAATGGGGGTGTTAGGCCTCTGCAGACGGAGAAATGAGCTGATAAGTGAGGTATAAGGGGTCTCAGTGGAGCTATAAACCAAGAATAAATCTTAAGATGCCGATGGATGCGTCATATTTCAGAGTTGCACCATGTAGAGAGTAAAATCCTATGACACTCTGAAAGGCGAGAGGTGAAAGGAAGCTGAACGGCCCAGAGGAAACACCTCCACTCCTAACCAAACCCAGATGTGTGAGTCATCCTAAAAAAAAGCAATGGTGTCAGCTTTCCAGTTTTTGGATAAAAAAAGTAAGGTACATTGATTTATACAGATTTAACAACACCAGTAATAATATAAAAACATTTTTTTCACATTGCAACTGAAATTCTTGAGCATTCCTCTGCAATCAGTTTCATGATTAGCTGAATGCTTTGAGTGCTAAATTCTTTTAGCTTTGATCTTAAGGGATTTTTTGTTTGTTTGTTTCCTCAGGTTACAGGTAAGATTATGATACACTGAAGGGAACTGAACTAAAATGGTCTCGGTCAACCCTCCTCCACATTATCATGTTCAGAATAAACTCTTGTCCTGTTTTCTGTAGGGAGTAGGATAGGAGAAAAGCAACAATGGATAGACTGGATGACCTTACTTTTTTCGCTTTGTAAGTCTCTCACAGACACTCCTTCCAAAATAAACCGCCAGTCCCTAAGCGACAAGTCAAAATCTGAGACAAGCTGATAAAAATGGTCTGGTCTCATCCTGGTTTCATCAAAATAATGGAATGTTGTTCTGCTTCCTGCTGCTTTAAAACATGAAGTAACAGCGACTAGCTGTCTACTTTCAACATTAGTCTCAAGGAACCACTAATATTAATGTTGTCATTAGCAATGCAGCTAAATACTGACAAATATATTCATAAAAAAATAAAGTAGTATTAGAGAAATGTTCAGTCTTCTGAGATATCAACTCAACATACAGTAGTCAACATTTGAAGTGGATCAAAAAAGTTCATCTAAGTTGTTCTAAGACAAGAACGCATTTTGGTTTGAGGTTTTAGGACAACTTTGATGAAAGGTTTTGATCCACTTCAAATGTTGACTAGTATAGTATAATTCATGAAATTGCAGTGGTTATTTTGGATTTACTGGTATTAAGTCGAGCTGGATGTTTTTATTTCCTGTGTTCTGGCCTCATCACTGAAATTTAACAGGGGTAGTATCATCACTAGAACATTAGGACCATAAAAATCAGTTTTGAGGGTTAAACATGAACACTGTTCTACTTTCCAATAGTTGCAGTAGATAATGTAATTCAGGAACCCTGTCCAACAGTATTTAAGTCACTTAGGATTCCAATTGTCTTCCGTCTGTTTTCTGTTCAAGCAAGCCTGAGGGATCAAGCGAGAAATTTCTTAAAACAAACCATGACATTACATGTTGACATCTATCGGGACAAATAGACACATGTTTAATATACACAAATATTGAATTTGAGTAGATAATATGAGTTTTTAAATTTAGAATGGCTTAAAGGGTATTGCATGGGACAACAGTGATAGGGAAGAATCTTAAGGCAATGTATCCCATACAGTCCAAACAGAGGCTTCATGCTGTAAGTGGATGTAGTGGGGAAGGAAACTCCTAAGGCACTTGGGGAAGCCAGCCCAGGAGAGGCTGTTATTCACAATGATGGAAGAGAATAAGATATTACTCGGAGTGACTTCTTTTCACGTGACCACCATAGTGCTCTGAAGGAAAGGGTAATTGAATTTCCAGCCTGGGTTTTTTTAAGCTTCTTAGCAATATCTGGAGCAGTTCCACTGCGTTCCACTGCCAGGATACTAGGATTACAGGCCTTCACAGAGCCTCTAGCCAGACATTCCTAAAGGGAAGACCTGAGAGAACAGAGGCCTCGTTCTCCAGACCCAGCGGTGCACACAATCCAACAAAGAACCGAGTCCACTTCCTAAACAAGACATTACAAGCATGTTGAAACTTACTGTACAAAATGAACTAGACTAGGGGTCACTCCAGACATGGAAAGGCTCAGCTTTTTTCTTATGCACAGGGTAAGCTGAGAATGGCAACACAGTCCATGGATAAAATGTCCCCTAGTGGGTGAACATTCAGCTTCTAATGATATACATTGGAGACAGGGTCATAACCCTGAAAGTTGAGAAATCACAGAAGAATATGGTCACTGTTTAAAATCTTCTGCTGAATTAAAGCAAATATACAGTACTGAAAAAAACACCATGTGATAAAGACCCAGCTGGGTTGACAGTGAATGGCAAGTCATTTGAAACCATTCTGGCACAGCTCCCAGTAATTTTTGTGTCTGCGACTTATCTAACAGATTTAAAGCCAGGTGGGCTTCTTTTATATCAGAGATTGTGGTTTTACGAAGCTACAACTTGTCTTCTCAAATTAATGCTTAAATGCCACTCTTCATTGCTAAATTAAAGATACACAAATGGGGATTGACAGAGGTTTACACTGGCAAATCAGAGACGTCTCATTAGGAGATATTATGCTTCCATTACGACTGCAAGAAAAGCCAAGCCACATAGTCCTGAAAACAGGTGGTTGCATCTTAGACTCCCAAAAGTTAAACCATGAAACCGAGAAATATCCAAGCATATCCAGTGCAAATGTAAAGTTAATCCATATCTGGGGTCCAGACTTGCTGTGGTTATTTAACGATAGTATGATTGCATGAAAACTGATAACCTCATCCATATCTGGACATGCTTTCTACTTTCTTCAGAGACTTGTATCTTTGATCAATATTTAAAGATAAAAACGGTCTTTTAGGGTCACTATAATAAAGATAAGTATGGTTTAGCCCACATATAATCTTAATAAAGACTTAAACCAAACTCCTCAAAAGATTCATCTGTATTACGGCCAAATCTTTATCGACTACGTTCCTCTAAGATAATTTACGGGCTTAGAACAGTCTCTGGACTATGTCTGGTGGCTTCAGCTCTAAGAGCAACAAGCACCTAAGTGGTTTTATACAGGGCATATTAAAAATGTTAAAAGTTCCCAAAGAACTCTCAAACAAACACCAGTTCCCAAAGACATCTCCAGGGATGGCCATGACTGTGGTAACAAACCCTGAAGCACCCAGGACTTATCCTAGTTCACACACTCCCTATTACTGGCATCTAAAGCCTCTTCTAACTGCATAGAGAGCATAGCCTTAGGCAGTATAGATATTACTTCAGGGGAAAAAAGGAGGAATCTTTAGCAAGGTTAAGTTGACTCAGTGGGGCTTTCTGAGGAAGAGATGTTTGTCCAGTATCATGGAGACAGAGGCAGGTCTCTTCATCATTTGTTGGTGTTGTAGAGAGGTCTGTTTTATATTAGCCACCTCTCTTGAGGCTTCTGGTTATTCAGCGCACTTACCCCTAATCAGATCCATACTCACCCGGTAGGGGAGCCAGTTAACATATGAGCCCTATATAGTAATCAACAGCCTGTCAGGCTTATGGGAGGAAAGGAGACTTCATGTGAACGGAGGAAGTCCCTCTTGGACTTTTGGACAGCTGTGGAAACTGATGGTTTGTCTTTTATGGGTTACTGAGAACACTGAATCAAACTGTCTCTCACAGTAGCAATACAGTTCTGTACAACCAACACACTGTAATATGCTATAGTTAGTAGCAAGCAGCCTTGTACTCAGCTACATTCTTCTATTTTATTTTTTGTATATAACCTCTTAAACCACATCTATTCCATCACATAAACCAGAAACTCATTCAGCTTTCCTTCATAATATGATCTTAAATCTTTGCTCATGACATTATGTTGCAAGGTCTAGTCCAGATGCAATGGAAATGAGGAGCATTAAATAGGGGTTTATCTTGGTTTAGAGCAAACTGGTTCCTACAAAGATAGATCTAGCGCCATGCCTTACAGTTCCGAAAAATTGTCTCTTTTTGTCTGCTAAGCAATTCCTGTCAGGCTAACATGCCATGGAAAAAACACAGATCAGAAACAGATGCAATAAGAGGCATCCCTTCTTAGGCACAATTTCATCTTGGTGTTGTGTCAAGCATCCGTTCTTCCATCTGCTCTTGAGGGTTGCACATCGGGGTGTGTTTTAGTGCTTGTTATGGAAAGATAAATCTTAAGGTCAGAGTTTTAATTTGGTCCACTGGCAAAGTGCAAACAACTGCTCATGAAATGACTCACGTAAAGTGGATTTTATGTAGATGCATGATAAAACTTAGATTTAAGGTCTTTCACATCCATCAAAATTTTCCCATCTACTGTGGGATTCGCTCCCATGTTGCTCAAGCAGATGTTAGTGCAGAAGTTTTAGGTCATGTGCATCGCTTTGATGTGCAATGTTCTCCTACACCACCCACCAAAAACACTGATGTCTAAAGAAAAGAGACAGAGAGGGGCGTGAATGAAAGTCTGCACATGGTTACAACTTCAAATACAACTTATTTATTCATTAACTTAAAGTTACTTCTTATGAGGACAGTGGAGTCTAGTCCAAAGCTATTATACAAGTTGGCTACCTCACAAGCTGATTAATCAGGTATGCACCGCCTCAGAACATGTGTTGAGGCCTGACATCTGCCCTCTCACTAACCACTGGCAAAGAGTTAACATTCCCATTTGCAGTAAAAACTCCTCAACTTTCGTTATCCATAACCTTAGTTCATGGGGAAACTCAAGGAGGTTTATTAATCACAATATTGACATATTTCTTCATGCATTTCGGTAAAGGTCTGGCTTTCCTGCTCAAACGAGAATCAAGATTCTCTTAAAAAACAAATGCTCGCCATTGATCTTTGCTCAAAACAAACAGAATTACATTATTACTTCCAGCTGACTTGACAATAAGTGCAGAATAGCATAAAATAAAGGATAGTCCTTCTCCAGGGAGTGATGCAAGACCAGGAGTGTTAGTGTCCACTTGCCAAAGCAAAAAAAGAAAACATAATGGAGATTCTTCAAGCAGCATGATACCAACCCGCTTGGCAGCATCCAGGCCTTTTTGAAAATGTTCTGCTTCAGCTGGGCTTTGCTTGGATGGATAGAAATCCTTAGGAGGCAGTACGCAATAACAGAAAAACCAAACACTTGCGCCTGTTCCTCAAAAGCAGCTAAACAAACCCCACGGTCCGAACACAGTAGGGTTCACTTCAATGTCAGTGTTCCCTCAGTGCTTCAAACTAAATATTAGCAAAAACATCTTCAAACAAAGCAAAAAATGAAAAGGTTTAAAACATGAGGTTAACTCTGAAAATACACAATGTGTGGTGAGTACCTTCCCACAGAATCCACAGAAGCTTGGCTAAAATCGAATGGTACATAGATGATGCAAGAACAACAATCCTATTCTGAGCCAAAGGAGCAGTTAAAAAAAGAAGAATTGCACAATGACTGAAAGAAAAACACTGAACAGGTGGCATACTAAAACTCTGGCCCAGGGAACCTCAAAAGCTACTCTTCATCGTTGGACAATTAACCTTGGTCTGCTGCAGTTAGTCTTAATAACTACATTATGCTGCTTATATCACAATATCAGGATCAGTATCAGTGCAGTTTGTCCACAAACTCATGACAAAAGAACATATCAGCCATATCAGGACGTTCCCAATAGAAATTTATCATCCGATGCTCACAGAATTCACTCACTGCTATTCCAAAGTGCACGTTCTTGCTGCGAGGACTCAGTTAAAAGGTGATAAAAGGTGAGGTAAAACATGCATGCATTGTTGTCATGCTCGGATGATTAGTGACACACACATTTACACTTCCCAGTATTATGCATTCATTCATGGTTCCATAGGTGTCACACAATTTTGTGTTTGATTCACACAAACACAAATTTTGTCACACAATTTTGTGTTTGATTCACACAAACACAAATCTATGAAATGACAAACAATAGTGAAAAATATCCTAGGAATCCTAGGTTATGGAATATCCTAGGTTTCTGACCTTTGTATCTTATTTCCTTGTTTTTCGCTTTTTCGTAAGAGTGCATCTTCTAATTAGGCATACACTTCAGACTAAAGAAGCTCTTGACTACCTGCTTTTCCTCTCTACACTTACAGGGAGGCTGGAGGAGACAGTCTCAAGACTTTGGCAGTGAATGACCCCCAACCAAGAGGTGAACAGAGCACTGGGGTTTTTCACAGAATTCCACCTTAGACATACACAATGTGCTGTAAGTATGTGAATGGAGTGTACTTCAGACTTACAAACCGTAGACTGTTTCTAGAATTTTTTTATTGTGTTGACTCAAGAATGATAAATTGGGGGCTAATGAAGGTCATTTTGATAACAAAAACAATGATGCATTAATAAAGTCTTACATTTCGTCTTTTAACTTATGAGTCTGTCAACAGGAACATTTCTTATCTAAGCACATACTTTCCAGACTAGCATCACTAACTCCCCTAGTGCAGAAGACATTCATGGTTACTTAATAGTTTTACAGGTCTAGTTCTTCTTTGAGGTCGTTTAGAGTAAAAGGTATTTTGGATTCATTCAAAAATATTTTACAATGGCCGATCCCTATTGATTTATATTCAGTTTTTTTCTCTAACGTCTCCTTTCTGGCTCATCTCCCAGTCCACGTGGATCTGCAGACTGTTAAAAAATGATCTCAACGCAATGTTTAGCACAAGCTTTATCTCTAACAATTATACTACCACCTATTGGACAGTTTAAGCACAACAGTAACAGGTAAACAGACTTGAGGTTTCCACAGCAGGTCAGTTAAGTAATGCAGGCTATAAACCTGAAAGTATTTAGACACATAAGCCACAGTCTAATTCTGTAAAAATGTCTGGCATTATTTGTTTGCAGATTTTTCTAATGCAATATGTGTAGCACTGCTCAAATGTCTAAGTGCTCAGGGCAACCATGCATATATATCACTGACAGCTTCCCAGCCGCAGTGGGTGGATCATAATGAGCAAATGGTCATGTAAATAATTCAGCAGGAGAACAAGACTGATAGTGATAGTGAGTGGAGGACAGTGATGTCATCTTACGGCAGGTGGTCATTTCCTCTGAAAGGCACATTTGTCATGGGGGCGTCACGTGGATCGCAGCTCAAACAAACACCTACTGTATTTATATTTCAAAGCCTGAGTTTAAGAAGATTTGTGCAAAAGAGAGAGTAAATGAAACATGACAATATACTACACCTCCTTTTTCAGCGTCAGGTTTTAATTATAATGAAATATGGCTGACTCTACAACTTATTTTTGAGAGAACTGGCGTGTGTTTAAGAAACAGCATGGTTATGTGGGTCAAGCTTCACTTTTTTTTTTTTTGTAAAGACATCTATATGTTTACAAATCCACAAAACTGGTGTGTCTGCATTACCGCATGTTTAGATTTAAGCATTAGTATACATTGTGGTTAATGTGAATACAACTGCAAAAATGTGTTATGTCTGTATATTCTTTCTTTGTTCAGAATGAGCTTAAGCTATCTGATTTGTTTACGAGAGCCTCTAAAAGTCCCATGGTATCCACCTGACAGGAAGCGAGAAAAGTGAGAAAAGGTCAAACTATGATGGGAAAAACAAAGGTGGACACAAGTCACAAAATCACGTTCATTTTTAAGAGTTATTCAGCAACAATCTCATTTCTGTTTTATCGACCGACCACCCAGAGGTCACTTACCATCTGGTGCATATTGCACATAAAAATGGTAAGCTCTTTCTTTAATTATCAAGCTCTGGTCTGACTGGCTGTCTGCTACACAGTTTCACAGAGTCGGAGTGCAAATGCATTTTCTGGTCTGCTGGGAAAACAAAAAGTTCTTTTTGCAAAGTACCAAGCTACTACAAAGAGCACTTCTGTGGAAGAACTACCTGTAGATGCTGGATTTGGCAGTCTGACACGAGTTATCTGGAATAAATTCAGCATTGTTTGAGCTTAGTCTTAGTCCCAAGTAAATGGGATATTCCTGTGCATAACTGAGCGTCTGATTAATTGGCAACTTGGAAATTTGGATTACTGTCTGGACATATTTACATTTACATTTAGTCATTTAGTATAGAAAGCGACTGACAAACGAGAAGCAATCAAAACCAACAAAAGAGAAATAATAAGCAAGTGCTATGACAAGTCGTGGTTAGCCTAAAGCAGTACACACGTAGCAAGGGTTTTTTTATATATATTTTCATATTTAACTTTCATTTCGTGTTGGCGTTGTCTTGGAGGGTGCTGCTTTATTATTTGAAAAAGCAACCACTTTATTGTTCAGTGCTCTATTTATGAGATATCAATGTCAGATTTACCCACCCCTACATAAAAACCAAAACTGCAGTTGGTCATCTTATACGCCTCCTCTTGTCTCAGTGGGCGGTTCTAGACCAGAAACACCGCAAATGGACAAGGCACAATCAGATAACTAAAAAAACAAAAGTGAGGTCAAAGACATAAACTGTACGCAGAGCAGAAAAGAAAACAAACATTGTGACTCAACTAAACAAAGTGGAAAAGACAAAAAAAGCTGAATGTTTCCTTTCCTGCACCACAAGCTCTTAGGAGTCTCTCGGTCATTGTGTTGACTGGGATGCGTCTTGCATGACATTAGCACTAATGGGGATGAAGTGTACACATATATTTGCCTGAACTAGAGAGATAGACTGAGAAGAGAAAGAGAGAGGAAGTGAGAGAATGAAAAGTGCACATGAGGATAGAAGCTGGCGGACGTGAAGAGTCTGGGCCCAAAGAGAAAGAACGGGCACATGGAGAGGCCTGAATCTCCTGAGGCTTTTCCAAAAGTGCATTGATTCTTTGAGCAGAGCCTCTGCCACTCTGCACGTACACCCAGAGCCTCTCCAGCCTCCTGGCTTCAGTGTGGGAGCAGAGAAGAAAGGGAATGAGGAAAAGAGAGAGAGCGAGAAGGAGAGCAAGGCCAGGGAGGGAGGGTGTGAGGAAGGGAGGCAGAGAAAGGATGAAAGAGAGACATTTGTTGCTGTGCGGATGGGTGAAATTTCACGTTGCTGGCAGTGCGATATATCCCAGATTTCTGATCGGACAGGGGGCCGTGAATACACATTGTGGATATTATGAATGCCATCATTCATGTATCACTCCATCTGGATTCAGACAAGCAGGGAAGTGTCTGAAAAGGCTTTTTCTGATGAATGAGGTCTGTGATGAGACACTGTTTGAGTTCGTGTAGTAATGCTGAATGTAAAAAGGGTTTGTTTACATGTTCATATGCGCATGCTAGTGTAGTTAAAGTGTGCGTTTGCAGAGCACTTAGGTCTGGTTTCAAACTAATTCAAGAAAAATGGAACTAATGATGGTCTATTTTCAAATTTCGCAGTTGACTCTACAGCAGCTTTACAGTGAAATTATTCAGGCAGCAAAACCTCTCTGCGCTAACTGAATTAGAGAGGCTTTTCAACTCGGGCAAATACCAAGTCAGACAGTGAGCCTGCACGAGAACAATTACACAATCTGCACTGATTATTACTAGCTTCAATTTCAAACAGTGAGACAATGATACTTAGCATTCATATCTAATCTTTCAGAGGATAATTAGTCTATGAACACAGCACAGGAAAAGGAAGATTTCCCTCAGGCAATGTTACTGTCTGCATCAGCACTCCTATATTGGCGGTGACCTCTACATGGCTCTTCCTGAAGTCATGCTCGTCACCCCCTACATGTTTCAGTGGTGCTAACCTCCTGCGTGCACCCATAACTTCTCACCGTGACACTGAATCAACATGGAGCCATTGTCCTCCATCTTTGTCTGTAGGGATGTCAGAAGCACTCTTTTCATCTTCTGAAAGTGATCTGATTTACTCCACACTCAGCTCAGCTGGTATTTAGGGAGATCCACGTTGCAATTGAATATCAAAGCCCATGAGAAGGTGGCCAGACACTTTAAATGCCATTTTTGCACAGCACTTTTGTCAGAGAATGTGACCGCTGAAGTGTTGATGACCAAAGGAATGAGTTTGGAGAAACAAAGCCTGCTTTGTGCAGCACGACCTACACATGCACACACACAAAATACAAGAAACCCCATCACTTTCTGAATCCAAAAATAGGCAAATTTTTGACTACTGCATGCACTTGAATTCTGGGTCAAGTCCAAGATTAACAGATGTGCCGATACGGATTACATTACTGTTACAGACACAATAATATCCTCAAGACTCAGCACAGAATCTTGAGTGCCAAAAGTATTATTAAACAACAACAACATTTCAGTCACAAATGGTTTTCAAAACGTTCCTCTCATTGAAACAGCATTTGAGGTTCATGGAAAGGGCTTCCCAACATTTCCCTCACATTCTGCTCCCATAATATGATGCCATATGTGAAGCTAAAACTCTCTGCCTGAGGTCTCTTCTATTTTTAAGACATTGTGCCCTCTTTCAGGGATAAACTACATCACTTACATCTGTAAATCAAGAGGGACAGACACAATAACAATCAGAGGCCTTCAACTACGCCATAAGAGCTCTCAGATCGACTGGTTTTGTGTGAAAGTACAAGAGGAGCCTGTTATTCAACACACCAATAATTTTAGCGAAGCTGCCAGAAATTCAAAAGACCCACCAGATCCAAGGGGCGCCAGTGTAAAGGCCAATAACTATCCGTGTGAATTTATGTGCTTGTTCACTAAAGAAACGACCTTGTTAACATCTATTTCCATCAGTACCATTGAGATATTTGCCAAGGACCATGAATAAGCTGGTCGGGCATTCTTGTTTCCCTTAAAATTGAAGAGAGATGAATGGGAAGGCTTTTTACGTAACTTTACCAACTCATAAAAAGACCTTTCTGTGTGAGGGTACACGGAGTCGACCAAATCTGCGAGCCTTTTTATACCATAGGCAAGAGATTGCCTTTTCTTTCTCTTTTTATCTAACACAATTCAGCTAAACAGAAAGCTCACCAAAATGAAAACTTCATGTCAATACATGTAACATCCACAGGCATAATCACATAATGACTGTCTCTATGTTTTTCTAATCTGCATGTTTTCTGAAAGTCTGTTTACAAAAGGGACATAGAGGGTTAGAAAAGATTCTACTATCACAATAAAAAAAACACCTGCATCTCAAACACTGTAAGAGAAAGCCAGGATATGTTGCAGTGCCGATAAGCTCTGTGATTTTTTTTCTTTCTTTTTTCTCTAAACGTCGCAAAGGCAGCTGGCAATTTTCACAACTTGTCTACATTGTTGAGTTACTACTTCAGAGTGTTTGAACCAAAACCCCACTTCAGGTTTAATGTCTAAAAAATGTCTCATATCAACACAAATTATACGTTTATTTACTATGTCATTTTCCATCAAGACAGTGTAGATATATTCAAGGTTATTTCCCTCTCTATGTGCACAAATCAATGAATTTTACACACTGTGAAAATCTGGAAACATCTGGAAGAAAAGCATTTCCAGACCACAAGTCCTCATAAATTTAGAGTGAAGTCTTGGCTCATAACTAAAACTGTAACCTGAGTCTTACCTTTCTGCTCTGGCAGATTCAAATGAATGTGATTTATGAAAAGGATTCACGTTAAAAAGCAATTCAATAAACGTTCAGTGACACAATTGTTTTCAGTATAACAATCTAAGATTGTTTATTAATTGATGGGAGATTCTTCATGACAATGAAAGCTATACTGTAGATCAATTTCAAAGTGTCTCTAGATCAAACTTCATAGAAAGATAAAGTGAATTTACATCTTTCATTTAGATGCTGTGACGTAAGCTAAACTCTAGTTATGCAGGTACAGTTTCATTTATATGGTAAGTTGGTAACAGTGACATGAGAAAGGTCCAAGATCAGTGACTGATAGTATGGAAACAAATCTCCGCATTACCACAAAGTGAACATTGTGAACAAACGGCAGTCAATATAAATCACAGTACAATGGAAGATACCTTGTACATTCAGATAAAACAACTGTCTGCATTCTTCCCCTTCGGTTGTTCATTTCTTTGAATTATCTTGCTTCTTGTGCAGCTAGTGAAGATAGTAGACAAGATATGTAATTGAGGCAAATGTCTGTTATTGTACAGCCCTTACAGAGCAGCCTCCACTGCATTCATGATAAGCATGAAGTCATAAACTATTGCAAAATTCAAATACCTGGCTGCACAAGGTTAGTTCAAAGGGGTTAGATCTCATTTTCATCTAAGAAAAGTAACCTTGCATCAGTGCTGTTACATTCGTAAATTCATTAATTGTGTTCCACTAATTCATATACGCACACCTGTTGCTTAACACAATGAATGCAAAATATATATTACATACTTCTATTAAATCTGAAGACTTTTGAAGAAAATGCCATGACACATTTGTGTAAGATGTTCACCTTTCTTAACTAAGGTGAATATTTTGGGGAAAAAATGCCACTTACCCCCATGTCGTTCCAAACCCGTAATAGCTTAGTTTGTGTTCGGAACACAAATTAAGATATTTCTGATGCATTCTGACAGCTCTCTGACCCTCCCATAGACAGCAATGTAATTAACACGATCAACGTCCAGAAACGTAGCAAGGAGATCGGTAAAACAATCCATGTGACATTCAACCGTAATTTTACGAAGCTACAAGAATACTTTTTGTATGCAAAGAAAACAAAAATAATGACTTTATTTAACAATTCATCTCCTCCGCGTCACCCTAGCGCCATTTTGGAGAGTATCCACTGAACATAAACAGCGTATGCTGTTCTGTGTCAGCTGCGCCACGCAGATACGCTGTTTTCGTCGTTTAGCTTTGATCTGAATGAAAACAGCATATCCGCGTGGCGTTAAAGTCGTTATTTTTCTTTTCTTTGCATACAAAAATTATTCTCGTAGCTTCGTAAAAGTAGTTATTTGTTATTACTTTCAGTAAGCCAATATGCAATCTCTTTATTGCTAACGTCAATCAACATCACACTTACAAAACTCACCTTTTTATCTGACTCACCTGTCATTGACATCAGCTTAGATTGTTCTTCCAGAAAGTTCATTGTCCGTCACAGTATGGCCTACTGCAATTAATGTTTTGTAGCCATAAAATAAATAAGTAAATAAATAAATCTTAACAAACAGTAATTCTTTACAAATGTTTGGAATTAATTACCCCATTACCTCAGGAATCAGTAACTGACTGTAACTTTCACTTGGCGACAAATAAGCTATACAGAATGGAAGTGTGCTTATATTAGCACTCTTACCTGTAAATTGAGATATAGTATAAGTGAAAAACAAAACCTGGTGAAATTGAGCAAGATTTATCGGCATTATTAATCACTGTCACACTTAATGAACGGGTCAGTAATAAAACCTGTTACTGACTTAAATATTTACTTAGACGACGAATTTGTATTGACCGCCAAAATAACAGACATCCTCGTGCATCTTTCACAAGGAGGCGGAAATACGTAATCAACTAGGAAGTGAGTGTCAGAGAAAGCATGGCGGCGCGCTGTGTTCTGCAGTCCGCAAGGACAGTGCTGAGGACCGTTCAGAGCGAACTCAGCAGCAAGGGTTTGTTTCAGAGGACACCAGGTTTCTCACAGCTCTCGTTTCTGGGGAGTGCGCCGTGTCGCGGACTTAGACATGGTGAGTTTACTGGAGTTTGATCTCAGGACATCTGCACAGCACACTGCATCGTCCTCTTCATGTCATAGCTGTTATTGAACGTTTATATATTATATTATATTATATTATGTTATATGTTGTTCAAAAGTCTGAGTGCACATTGAAAATGTGGGACGAAATAGAACATTTAATTCGGTTACACTTTATTTTAAAGTGTCCTTGTTAGTGTAATTATGTACTGAGTAATATTAATTAAGTAGGCTACAGGTACTTTACTATATGGTTAGGGCTATGGTTAGAGTTTGGCTTAGGGTTATTTGCATGTAATAATGCATAATTTATTGTTATTATGATACTAAATACATGTAACGTGTAACAAGGACACCTTATAATAAAGTGTTACCTGTAATTCTTTTAAATTTAATTGAAAATGTTCAAAGACGTGTTATAACGTCTATATTCAACATTCTACACACATTTTAAAATGTTATTTTATCAAAAATTACATAGGTGTCATTAGTCAGGTTTTCCACAAACTTGTGGAGTTCATGCCACCTTCAGTGCATTTTATCATTGAAGTAATACACTGTCGTACAAAATAATTTTATATTTTAGTTTCATATTTTATTCACTTATGTGTCGCTGTGAATGTCTTGCATTAGAGAATGTCTGAAATCATTGCGCATGTTGTGTGTTTTACAGTGGTGGAGAAGAAAGATGGCAAAACGACAGTTGTAAGTAACACCTTCTCTTTCACATTTACATTTTAGAAAGGAATTAGTCATATAGTCAAACAATATTCCATATTCTGTAAGGACAGTTCATTCTGGAGCATCCAGTATAGAACAATAACTCAACGGTATCGTCTGTCGACGATAAATTAACCAGCAATTGTGTTAGTCTCACTTCAGCTTGATACTATTTACAATACTATAATAATGTTTTGTTTTTTTCACATTTTTATCAGATGGAGGGTGTTATAGATCCTACATCTGAGCGACCACAGCCTCCCAACCCCACAGCTTCCTGTCCCATCTACAGATGGAACCTACAAAACAAGTACAACTACACTGTAAGTGCTCACACGTCCGATGACTCTGTGCACCATTATCTTTATCTCGTTATCTCTAAGACTTCTCTCTCTCTCACTCTTATTGGTGATGCAGGATGTGCTGTTACTCAGTCAGTTCATTCGTTCAGACGGCGGGTTGCTCCCCCGGCGCATTACAGGCCTCTGTGCTCAGGAACATACCAAGATAGCAATTTGTGTACAGATGGCCCATCGTGCTGGTGAGTTGGAGCTTTCTGATGTTTATGTTGTATGAAGATGCTCAGTGTTGCTCAGCTTCAATAAAATGAATGTAATACAACATCTAAAACTGTTTTAAAGCACATTCTGTCGAATCTCTTTTTTTATAATTATGTATGCAACATTTTAAATCTCATATTAACTGATCTCATATTAACACTTTCCGTTATATATATATATTTTAACCTAAAATTTTAATGCAAAATTATATGCATCAGCTACTCTTATCTCCTTTGATGTACTTATTAATAGCTAAGATCATTTAACCAGTTCCTCCTCATTTCTTTCCAGGTCTCCTACCAGATCATAAACCCCCCTTACCTGAAGGCCATGTACCAAAACCTAAATCCAACCCACCTCTCAACCGGTACAGTCACCTCAGAAAGCAGATGTTAATGTCATATATTTGATGAGCCATATTTTCATGTGCTATTTTTTATTAGATTAAGTACCTCCTACTAATCAGACTGTCTCTTACGGTGTTACAGGTATCTGACGCGTTACTCTGTGAAGTCTGTGAAGCCCATCTACAAGACAGGGCTGAAGTGGTGTAAGAAGAGAATGAGTGTAGGACATCCTGCCCTGAAAAACAACGTCAGATACAGCCCCAAACCACTGTACATAAAGCACTGATGGACACAGCCGTTTACCCAATCAAAACAGTGACTTTCATGGGACAGAGAGGCTCTGTGACAAAGGATTTGCACCTTTTCATGGTTTTCACTTCCTCTGGCACAAAGAGACTGTGAGAGAACCAGTGTGCACTGAAACGTCAAGAAGTAAATTCAGAGGTCACTGTAGTGTATCTCTTGAGCTGTATGTTCAGCCCTCTGATTTGGCTTTCCACCATGTGATTTGGAGAAATGTTAAATTATATTGCAAATGCAGATTTGCAAATAAAATGTTTACCTCACTTGCAGATTTTCTAAGTGTGCATGTGTCTGTGCCAGAGAAAATCCCAGTTACACTTTTGTGACTGCCTTAAAGGTTAAAACACCAATCCAACTTTAACTGTCCAAACATGTTTATGTTTTCCTAAAATTATATATTATTATGCAAGTAAATCACAGAGTTGATTAGACATTAACATTTAGAGTGAGATTAAAGCATTTGCTGTCTTCAAAAGTCCTTTTGGCTGCTATAACATGAAGGGCAGGTCAAAGTTCATCAGTCCGTCTCCCATGTAGATGTACCCATGCTGAGGGGTCTGGGGAACATGGAAGAAGGTGAGACCCAGCCAGAGCAAACTGCGTAATACACACACAGTGCCGCCCCGCTCAAGCTGGAGGCACCATGACCCTGCATGAAGAACGCACAGTAAGCAAAAATGACAAGAAAAAGACTAGAATTATCCTACTGTGGAAGATCAAAGAGGAAAGAGAAGGCAAAAAGCATTTTGCATAAACTGAACCTGAATTTTCAACCATTACACATAACAACCACTGACAGAATCCAGACTGTGATAGTGTGACAGGCAGAGTAAAATCTGGAGAAGAAAGTCGTGTGACAGAGAGTAGGCTCTGTTATGGATGACTATTATCGCAGCGGTGTATAAAGAAGAGGCGCTCTGGGGTCTTTCTGTCTGGGTGGCCCCTGTATCCAGCTGCCGGCATTGGCTTGCGCCCAGTACCACAAAGCTCAATGCCAGTGAAGTCTGTCTGAATTGCAGCACTGAACATTAACTGCTAACAATGTTTAACCTAAAACACTCAAAAATGTTCATTGTGACTTTATTAGGAGTTCAAATATTTATAGGCAGCAGTTCTATAGAGCGCTCACCAATTAGAAAAGCTTTTGAGGATAATATGCAGTAATTAGATTTTCTCATCTGAAAGATGCGATTTTAAATAAGACTGGCAAATCAGACAAGTTGCTTCCAACAACACTGAACGAAACCATTTCCCTCCATTTCTTACAGTGATATTTGGCTAAAAAGTCATGCGGTTATACAATATTTTCTGCCTTTCCAAGTTCTTGGGAAATCTCCCTACTTTTTCCTTGTCCAGGCCACATTCAAGGAAACCTGAGTGAAGCCGAAGGGAGGGTGGCGGTGGCGGTGGCGGTTAATATCACCGCCCATTCCCAGTATCCTCTACCCACTATTTGAGGAGTCCAGATGAACCTGTTCACCTCTGGCAATTCTTGAGAGGGGATTGGGTTTTTTCCACCTCATTGGTCAAGGGGAAAAGAAAGAAACTGTTGCACAGGGTGGGTAAATGCCCTCTGTCTGAGACCTGCTCTACTTTTTCAGGCAAAACAAATCAACTTAGCTTAGTGTTGCCTGAGGTTAGGGCCCATCCCTTAGAGAGAGAAATAAGGACAGATCACCTCCTTTAATGAAACAGCTGAGATGTTTCTACCTTACTTAAAGTCTGGGCATGTGTCCAGTAAGTTGACTGTGCCTTCAGACTCTACTGAGAAACAACAAAGAGGCATTTGCCTTCTAAATCAGAGACCGATAACAATATTCCCAGTGAGGAAATGCTATAATTTACATAGTCTTTGATGTGATCATTAACTTCTCCTTCATCTTAACACTTCAAGGTGGCATTCAACAGGAAGTTCACTCTTAATTTTGCAATAAGCACTCTTGTGCCAGAGTCACAAACCATGTTTTCACTCTCAAAGTGATGCTCTATTGCTTCACTCGGTATGTAAAACAAGTCAGATTCCACCTGGTTAAGATTCAGGATCAGCAGAACCAGATATTCCTTGAGGAACACAATGTTAAACAATCAGTAGTGGTCTGTAGCCTGTAGGCAAGCGATGGGTAATGCTTCATGAAGCGTGCTTGATGAATACCTTTCAGCAAGCTTATGTCTGACTCGAATTTGTGGGGAACGACAACAGACGAATAGCTTTCAGAATAACTGTTTTGTTAGTTCACTCCCAACTGACAAACATGGCTGGAAGACACACCAAGATATACGAGTGGGAGATTTATCGTTGTTGTAGAAAATGGCAATCCCTCAAACGCATCTTCCCAGAAAGAAAAGAGAACAATGGGATCATAGTTTGCAGAACAACACCCCAGATGTCTCCTTGGCTTTCGCTCGGCCTTAGGCAGCTGCCAAATCATATCTGTCATTAACCCAGGGAAATCCAGCTACAGAGATCATGGGATGCCTTGCAGAAGGATTTTTACACCCTCCTCATATTTCCCACCACTATTAAGACTTCCTAAATGCAATTTGCACGTCAGCATCATTTTTTGGAAAGTATGGTGGTGTTAACAGGTGTTGTTCACCTTTGAATTATAATGTCTAAAGCAAAAGAGGGGTTCGACTTCATTGCAAACGTTTCATTACAGGACTAGAGGGTGGGAGCTGGAGACTCCCACAGTACCTTCAGACACAGTATTGTGACTGGAAATAAAACCGCATCAAGAATAAATCATCGTGGAGAAAGGTAATGAAAGATCATTCCTTTTAATTACCTTTGGGAACATCCTCGCTCAAAGGATCTAGAAAGTCAATAGCAGGGTTCAGGTGAGACATTTCCAAGATGGACTTCTTTTTCAGGTTAACCGGCTCACAGAAGTGCAGATAGTTGGGCAGTTTCACAGCCTCAGCGGGATCTAGACCTGCAATCAAGTGTAAGGTGACCATATGTCCTCTTCCCCGGACATGTCCTAGCCAGGATTTCTAAATTGCCCAAAATGTCCAGGTTTTTGCTTTGTTTTCCTGTTGTTCTTCCTGTACATAACTGACCAATCATGGTGAACAAGAAGGTGTGATCTTACATTGAATGGTCTGTAGAATGACTAGAATGACTGTGAAGAGCACTTCAACTGAGAAACAAAGACAAAACCTGGACATTTTTGGCAATTTAGTAATGGAAGATATATGGTCACCCTAATCATGTGCGCTAAATTTAAACAGATCTGACAATTCAGATAAATGACAACATAAAGAGATGAACTGAAGACTGATTACAAGAAAGTGTCTTCAGAGAACTGAAATGGATTACATTTTACTGGGAAATGGAAACATACAGACTTTAGTTTTATACTCACACAGCTGCATCTGATTGCCGGTGGAAAACATATACAAACACTTTTGAACTGTTAAGAGTTTGGCTGTAATCATACTGTACCTCCAAAGCTTCGGTTTGTCTGCACTTTGCCGCAGGGGCTCTTGGTAAATGCACCACGTGGCACTACAGACGCATCTTTATCGATGTTTGACACGGTTGTTGCCAATCTACTCGCCTCATTCACTTTCACCTGCAGAAAAGGAGGCATGTTAACCGCTCCATAAACATTCAACAAGCCTCCTGCCATCTACCATGTTTACTCCATTATAAACCATGAATAAACAGAAAACCGAATAAATAACAACAGTTGTTTTACATCCAAACATTACCATGGCCGCATAAACATAACATTCATTTTGTGTGTGTTTCCAATTTTCCTTGAAATGTTTAGACTCTTTGATTGCTAAAAATTAAAGATTGGTCCACAAAGCAAGATCTGTATTTTATAAAGACACAAACATGCTACGATTCGTAAGTGCAGATATACCAAATTAACCAAGGAAGATGGGCTTTTGTTCATTTTCTTCATGACCATCTATTTTCTTATTTCCAGAATGCTGCATGCTCGTTATAGCCCCATCTGTGTCGTGTAACTCAAACGCCCCTCCTCTCACCGTGACCTCTTCCTCTGTGGCGTCGTCCCCCTCTCCCTTAATGCGCATCTCTGTGTGCTCGTACTCATGGGACGGGTCGCCTGTGAATCGCCCCTTTGCTGCTAATGCCACATCTGCAATCATGGACTCGGTGGCTGGGGGGAGCAGGTGCCAATCCATGCAGTTTAAACTGTTTAATGATAAATATATATATATATATATATATATATATATATATATATATATATATATATATATATATATACATACACACACACAAATTAATTTCAGAAAGAACATGATTTATCACTCATTAACAAGATTAAACAGATACTGGTATTGAATATTACAGTTTTTCCAAGTAATACTGACACAATGGGCATTGTAAAATAAAATACATTTATAGGCCTACTTTATTTTTTAAAAGAAATAATCAAAACTAATAAAATATTTTCACATACACAATTTTTGTAACTTTCTCTTCAAGACCACCATATTTAGATTGTCCAACAGATTTAGATGTCCAACAGAAATGAGTAATTAAACCAATAAAAGGTTATTTTATTGCAAAATCAATTTTTCTTATGTGTCATATTTTGCTGAGACTAATTTAGCCATCTTACATAATCACAATGAGTAAACAAGCACTTATATAAACAACAAGCAACATGATTTCCTACCTGTACAAAGTCTTTCTATTCTTCATTTCATCCTCTTCAACTCCTTGAGCAATAAAATAGTCGTATTTTAGCCCCAAAATCTTCCCCCAAAACAAAACCCGGCTGAATTTATAGTTTCTCTTGAGAATGACCAGCGAGGTTTGAAGAGCGGCTCTCTGCTCACTGCTCAGAGTCAAACCGTTACCGGCGGCTAAATCTAACGAGTAATGCAAAGACTCAAAGTCCATCGCAACACTATCTACTAACAAATTTATTATTTATAATAGAGTACTTCAGTCATTTGTATTTATTTCGCTTATTAGAGAACTGACGCTAGCAAGCTAATCAGTCTCACTCTTCGGTTACTCTGCAGTTGCTAAGGTAAACAAAAGCCCTAGCAGCCTGTTGTTATAGCAACTCTCTCTCACACACACACACTCACACACACACAGCTCACTAGAGCTGAATATAAATTTATTGCTCACATAAAAAAAATACATATAATATTTAAATGAATATTATATTATATATAGCCTCTGGTGTGACTGTAAATACAGACCTTGAGCCAAAAACTCATCACCAAACACCAGTGACTTGTACATATGGGTACAGTCATTTTAGACACTTCCAAAACTGTTGCAACAGAGACGGAAATACAATTTTTAAATACATGAATTATGTTCCCATCGTTGTTGCCACAGATTTGGAAGTGCATTTTTCTGTTCTAAAGAAGGGGGTGTCCCAATACTTTTGTCTATACAGTGTATGTACAAGTCATTTGTTGGCAAGTCATTTGAGTTTTTGGCTCAAGGCCTGCATTTACAGTCATACCAGAGGTGTTAAACTGGGATTAGGACTTGGTTTTATGCAGACCATTCAAGTTCTTCCACACTGACTGAATCAGTAATTTTCTTTTTGAACCTTGCCTTATACACCGAGGCATTGGCATGTTAGAATAGAAAAGGGTCCTGTCCAAACTGTTGCTATAATATTAGAAGCACACAATTTCCTAGAATATCATTAGATGCTTTAACATTAAGATTTGTACTCACAGAAATTACTAAAGTACTCAAACCTGTTCATTAGAAGGGGGTGTCCCAATACTTTTGGCAATATAGTGTGTATATATATATATATATATATATATATATATATTTTATTTTTTTTATTTTTTTTTTTTTTGCTTTTTTTTGCTAGATGTCTGCACAGATGACAGTCGAGGAGGCTCCTCATCCACTGAGAGAGACAAACAGGAAGCATGTGACACAGCTGGCAGGATGTATGTTCAGTCTGACCTAATGCCCTCTGCGTGATATCAGCAGCTTCACACGTTGTATGTGTGAACTAGTGCTGTTAACAGCGTCCACGGCCGACAGCAGAAGTCAGCTGCCTGCTGAGAACACATTAGTGTGTTTATGTGTGTGAAGACAAAGGCTGTGTGTGGCAGTTTGCTTAAGATGATGACAAACAGAAGTAGAGAGGAAAGTATGATTTCAGATGTGCACAGGCGTTAGAAAACTCTTTCCATTTCATTCCAATGGAAAAAAAACAAGTAGTTATATTTTTATATTATCTATCTATCTATCTATCTATCTGTCTGTCTATCTATCTATCATTATTTGCATTGTGACAATTATTTTGACAATTAAGAACATTTCACCCCCAAATTTTCATTATGGTAAATGAATGAATGAATGAATGAATGAATGAATGATAGCATTTGTTGCGCTGTCTTTAATTTATGCTGAATAAAAAATATATAATTATTGTATCTGGACAGAATGATTTGCAATAGCGTATTACAGTAGGTGTCATTGTTGAAATACTATTTATTGCTGAAATGCTAGTTTTTATTATTTTGATTTAGTTTTTATTTTTATATTTTCCATTGTCATTTTAGTAAAGGTTTTAGTAATTGTGTTTGTCATTTTAGTAGCTTTTGTTGTTTATAGTTTTTATTCATTATTATTTCTGATTTATTTTTAGTGAGAAATGTTGCCTTTGCAACTGGCTGAAATAAAGTTTATTGTATTCCATTTCATTTCACTTAACGTTGATTTTATTTCAAGTAACTTTTTAATGGTTTTAATTTTAATTTCAGTGTTAACTATAATACAGTAATGAGAATAAATACAAATTACTAATTGTCATGAAAATAATGCCACAATGCAATAAACATTAAAGGTTGTAAAGAAATGTAATTTTCTCAAAAAAATAAAAAAAATATATATTTTCCTTTACTTTTGGGATGAAATTGTAAGCGTCATGCATGGTGGTTTCTAACATCTTGTATTTAGTGAACGAACTTACTTTCAATTTTTTGGTTTATAATAATAAATAAAGATTCCTTATTGGCATTGATGGTTCAATGAATAACCTTTAACATCCATGAAACCTTTCCATTGCACAAAAGGTTCTTTATAGTGGAAAAAGGTTCTTTAGATTTTTTTTTTTTTAAATGTTCTTCATACTAAGAGAAAAGGTCTTGGGTTTTGAAAGCCCCTATGTAACCTTTATTTTTAAGAGCGTATGTCTGCTCTACAGCATAAGCTTTTTCCTGCATGGTCAAACCTTAACAAGCAACATCCGTTACAGGTGTCAAGCGCTTAGCACTCCAGCGCTCTTAAAGCAGGTCCCTGTGTGAGCGCTAGCAGGCTCATGTGTCTGCATTGCTGTGATTAGGGACGGTGCTTCCGCGCTGTCGAGGAACGGTTAGCCACAAAGACCCCGTTGAGTTAGCGGCACACAGGATCGACACGCACACAGACGGACCGCCTCATTCACAGGAGATTAGTGGCCACAACATCACACCCGCCTCAGGCTATAACTCACAAAGCCTCTGAAAGAGCACCACCAGAGGGGGAAGACTTCAGACAGGAAGGGGAGGATGAGGAGGAGAGGAAGAGGGTGGGAAGGAAGTGAAGATGTCTGTATTTCACATCTTCGGACAGATCTGTCTCCTGCTTGTCTCAGCTGGTAGAGCTCAACATGACTTATTGAGAAAATACATAAGGCCTTATAGGCGCACTAACTTCTGTTGAGGTTTCCGCTGCTTGACCCAAGTTTAATAGTGGATTATGTTACAATGTATGTTTTTATACGCTGGTCATTTCAAGAATTATTTATGTAGTATGCAAGTAATATGTATTTATAATAACACTGTTGAAATTCTGTGTGTCTATATTATATTATTATATAAATTATATTATATTTTCATTTTTGTCATTTTTATTAGCTTTTTTTTTCCACCTAGCTTTAATTAACTTTTGTTTATGCCTTTTAAATTTAAGTAAAATTTTTTCAATGTTTTTTATTTTATTTTATTTCATTTAATAAAAACTATTCTGACAAAATCAAATGTTTTCTATTTAACATTGCTATAGCATAAATACCCTGCTCACATATACATCTTTTATGATTAATTTATTATGTGTCCATCATTTTAGACATTTTTTCATAAGTACACTCTAAACAAAAAGTCCATTTTGATCCATATTGATTTTTCACAGGTGTTTTCACCGTATTTTGAATTACAAATTGCATCAAGTTAAGGAAATGTCTGAAAACCTAACAGAAAATATTGTGTCTGAAAATGATGAGTACCTTTCCTGTTTTTATATGGATACTTTTACAATTAAACTTTTTTTACAGTGGAAAAAGTTACTTTAAAAGGATGGTTCTGTCAAAAATGAAAATTCTGTTATCATTTACTCGCCTTCATATTACTCCAATATGAATTTCTTCCATCTGTGGAACAAAACAAGACATTTTGCAGAATATTTAGATCACTCTTTTTAGTACAGTGAAAGTGAATGAGGTTGTCAAGCTCCACAAGATGCATAAAAGTACTTCATATGAATTACATGCGCATTGCATGTCTTCTGACATATCAGTATAATTAACCACAAATATGATTCGAGCTCAAATAAAAATTTCAATTTAAGTATGTTCCTCACAATTTCCTCATTTAGTTTCTTCCATACAAGAAAGAAAATCACACGGAATGACACAAGGCCGAGTAAAGGATGACAGAATTTCCCCCTACGCTAAAGTAGAGAGTTGTAGAGTTACAGACTGCAGTTTCAGAGGCAGATTTCCTGCTCCGTTAGATTCTGTCGACAATCAGATAACAGAGCAAAAATCCCAATCTGGGAATTCTCCCTCTAATTCTTCAGTTTCTTTACTCATTTCTCTCAGTCTCAGTTTCTTCCCTGAGTAAACTCTGCAAACCTTAAGAGACGTCTGGCAAGGAAACAAAACTTTGCTATTAGTTTTCCCTTAAAAGTTGTGTCTGGGTGAAGTGGAATAAGTTTACCCCCAGGGCTTGGCAAGGGTCTATTACTCTCGGCTCTGAGAACGGTACCTTACAGACCACCGGCGTTGCCATGGGAATAATCCCCGCAGACAAAAGGGAGGGATCAGCAGGGGAAATCAGTGCCGTCGGGCTTTGT
The DNA here is from genome assembly GCA_021397915.2 of Tor tambroides. NCBI lineage: Eukaryota > Metazoa > Chordata > Actinopteri > Cypriniformes > Cyprinidae > Tor > Tor tambroides. The sequence goes on from JAFVLL020026307.1 coordinate 68,927, forward strand.
GGTTGGCTGGCACAGAGATCAGTCATACGTACTCCGGGTCACCAGGTCAGAGGCATCAATCACGGCTTCAGAAAGGAGCGCGGACCATCTGAAAAGAGGAGAGAAGAAGGGAGGAGAGGAGGAAACATCTTCGTCTGTGTTAATGGAGGGAAGAATTATCTTTGGAGTATTTCGAGGCACCATATACAAGTACAACAATAATTGGTTCCTGTAGTTTGAAAGACCAAACGCAGCTGGAGACGAGCCATTCAGAGTGTGTGTGTGTGTGTGAGTGTTCAATCATGTGATGTGAGTAACATGACAGAATTCACATCATGTCCAGTGCACATGACTGAGAAATTTCACTTTCTTTAAAAAAAAAAAACAACAACTAGTTTTTGTGTTTATTGTTGGATTTTCCCTGTGCATAAATCATAATAATTCCAGAGCATTTGAAAGCAGTTTTTCTGGTGAGTTTGCTCACCAGTGGATCCTCTGCAGTGAATGGGTGCCGTCAGAATGAGAGTCCAAACAGCTGATAAAAACATCACAATAATACACAAGTAATCCACACCACTCCAGCTCAATAATTAAAAGCTGCATGTTTATTAGAAACAAATCCATCATTAAGGCTTTTTAACTTTGGTGTGCATAATCCATAATAGCACTTCCTCCAGAGAAAAAGTCCATCCACTGTAGTCCTCTCCCATCAACATATTTGTTTAGAACTGTTTTCACTTATAAAAGGTGTTTGATCTGTGCATATTTCTCTCCTGATTCCGATGAGACAACTTTTTTACTGGAGAAAGCAATATTATGGATAGAGGATTCGTATTTTGGCCAGAATCAACAGTTTGAAGTTAAAATGTCTCAATGAAGGACTTGTTCATTAAAAATGCACAGCTTTTTACTTCACAAGACATTAACTGATGGACTGGATTGGTGTGGATTACTTGTGGATTATTGTGATGTTTTTATCAGCTGTTTGGACTCTCATTCTGATGGCACCCATTCACTGCAGAGGATCCATTGGTGAGCAAGTGATGTAATGCTAAATTTCTCCAAATCTGTTCCGACGAAGAAACAAACTCATCTACATCTCAGATGGCCTGAGGGTGAGTACATTTTCAGCAAATCTTTATTTTTAGCTGAGCTGTTCCTTTAATGTATCGTTCATGCCTGTAGCACAAACAGCAAGGAATGAATTACATCCTAAAGTTTATATTTTGTGTTAGGAATTTGTTGAAATCCATATGCAGAAAGCATGAGGAATAGTGATGGCTGTGATGGTTGTCTTAACAAGCAAAACTAATAAAAGAAAGAGTTTATTTACTATCCTAATTGTTGTTTTTACATCCCATCCTCCAACAGCTTGTTTCTAGAGGTACAATAAGGTTTTTCTGGAATCGCTACAGCTGCCAACACTTGACACACATTATAACCAGAATGCTTCATTGGTTTGGGAGTTTTGCCACCCTGAGGCCCCCAGCAAACACCATTCAGTGAAACCTGATCTGGGACTTAATTTCAACCCATTTAAAGAAATACTGAAACGCTTTATTTGACTCATATGCATCTTTTGTCTCAAGTTGCATATGGGCGTTTGTGTCATTAGGGCCGTAAAGCCTTCTGAGGGTTTATCGTGGTGTCAAACACTGTAAATGCTGTTATTTCTGGCTCTCACAGAATGAAATGAAGCTGTAAAAATACATGTAATCTTCTTTTATATGACTGTGCATATGGTTTACACCAAACATGTGACCTCTTACATAGTATTGTGTATAAAGTATGAGATCCATCCTACTAAAATACACACATACCCAAGAAAAATTAGAAAAGTTACAAAGTTTAAAAGTTTTGTGCAATAAAATATTTGGCAACCTAAACATGAACCCAATTAACCTCCTGGCACCAATAAAAAGTACAAAAAATACTATAGTATTACCATGTTTTTTTGTTCCCCCATGGTACCTGTTTATATATATGAATAAAGTTTGACACACACACACACACACACGCTCATTGGATCAGTTTCTGTTCTTATGCAGTTTTGAATGCTGATCCTGGCATTTGGAGCCAGTCACTCGAGTTTGTGGGCTGCTTATGGTGTTAAAATAAGACGATTTTGCTCTATCCTGACTAATGAGCTGAAAACCGCAGTCAGGAGAAAAGTGTCAAGTGTGTGTTTGGAGGACGTTCATTCATCCATTTCCAGGAAAATCTGAGGCTTAAGAATATGAGACTCAATGTTCGGAGGTTGAGCCGTTTAAACGATCAGACACTAAAATTCAGTTTCAGCTCCACTCATATAATGAATATACAGAACAAAAACACAAACACACAGGTGTCAAGAGTTCCCTTCATATCCACAATCCCCTGGTTTCACAGACAAGGCTTAAGCCTAGTCCTAGACTGAAATGCAAGTCTGAGCTGTTTCAACTGAAATAAATTTGCACTGACTGATCTTAAAATATATCAGTGCCTTTGTTTTGTCTCAAGATGCACCCCAGTAATGTTTTTTTTCTAAGCATGTTTATAAAAATTACTTAAATGTCTTAATTGAACTATGGCCTAATCCTGGCTTAGTCTAAGCTCTGTCTGTGAAACCGGGCCAATATCTTTCCCCTGCATTACAGCTAAAGGAATAAATATGATGCTTGTACTTGTTGAAGCACCTACATGAATTATTTCGTAAAGGCCTGTTTCTCATTTGCTCTGTGAAGTGTGCCCTTTTTTTAAAGTGGGAACACTTTTCTAAGTAGTTTCTAGTTAATAGTCTCCAGTGTAATTAGAATTTGCTCCATGTAAACAGTCCCTCTCTTACTGGCGTGACCATGACATTGAAGTTGAACTTTATGCAGACGTGGCCAGCAAGTGATTTTATCATGCTATAAGGCTGTAAGAGGCTTACTGTAAATACAATCTTTGCATATTTTTCCATCTAAATTATTTTCTCTAAGAATTGATATTATGCCAAAATATTGAGTTTAACTTGTACTGAAACCAAAACATCTCTCTGCTTCAGTCTGAACTGCTCTGGGGAGAAACAGACTGATCAGAAAGCAACAGTGCCACCTAGTGAGGATTCATTCTCTCACACAACTACACAAATATGGTAATGAAAGGCCACCTAGCTATGAGCTCAATATATCTGTCAACATCAATATATTAACATATTTGTATAAAACGTTGCTTTAAAACAAAAAATTAGGAATAAAAAACAATACAGACGCTCACTCTCTCACAAATTACAGTTATAAATTGTGTTAAGTTGTTTCAGGCAAAGTGTCATTTGTACTCCTTGGCAAGTGCTCATTGGTGAAGCTGGTTTTGTAGAAATGTTTGGACAGCGTGTTTGAATGGCAATTTAGAAAAGCGTTTAAAGTCTTTGGCGAGAAGAATTGATCCCGAAAAGCTCCTTTAGGTTTGTTATATGGCAGTTCATGATTAAATGTTCCTCAAGTCTCTCAGTGTCTATAAAAAACTGAAAAGCTATAAAGTGTGATTTTTTTGTTTTCTCTCCAAGAGATCCCGATTTTAAGAGTACATCCCCTCCATCTCCACACTGACCTCCAACCTCCAATACAGCAAGAACCATTTCCTCCAGAGTTGAAAGGGCAGTTGTGATTGGTCAATGTTGACTGATTATTGTTGTTAGATATCCGAGTCCGGACTGTCTTCCTCAGTGCTGAGGAAGGGCGGACTTGTGTCTGTGGTGCCGTATGAATGGTGAACACTGCATTTATCAGATTCAGATGATGCATCTGGGTTCAAAACTTTGGGAAGATACACCTAAAAAGGAGAGAGAGAGAGAGAAAGATTTTGGTAATCTCAAAATCTATCAGGACTAAAAAAAATGTGTGTAATATAAAAATGTGAAACTTGCCGATGCAGATGAGCTCTGTGAACATTTATCTGCATCTTCATCTTCCTCCTTAACCTGAATCATAGACACAGTTACATTTATGCATTTAGCATTTAGTTTTTATCCAAAGATACTTAAAATAGAGGAACAAAAGCAATATATCACAGAGTCAACAATATTTGAAATATACAATGCCAGGTTTATAAGAAATCAAGGTAACACTTTATTTTAAGGTCTCTTAACTAGTTGCTTATTAGCATGCATATTACTAGAAAATTTGCCATTTATTAGTAGTAATTAAGCACATATTAATGCCTTATTCTACATGGCCTTATTCTACATCCCTAATCCTACCCAATACCTAAACTTAACAATTACCTTACTAACTATTAATAAGCAGCTAATTAGGAATTTATTGAGGGAAAAGTCATAGTTAATAGTGAATAAGTGTTCCCTATTCTAAAGTGTTACCGAAATCAACATTAGGGGACAAGCTGAGCAGAGGAGACATGCAAAGAAAAAAAGAAGTGTGTGTGTGTGTAAACGCATTAATTTAAGGTTGTGGGGTGGTTAAACTATAACCATAAAATTATGGTTAAATTACAATAATGCATTGTAACTTCTGATAAAACTTTGACACAGAACAAAGCAGCTTACGTTGTAGTTGTGCGGACTGAGGTATTTGAAGTGTCCGAAGCAGGTGTAACTTATACAGATAAAGATGGTCACACAGAGAACCACTAAAGTGAACAGTGACGTAGCTGCCTTGAAGCCTGTGGAGACACAAAATCAACATATATCCACTATATGACTCACATATATGAATACAACTGTCTGAGAAACACTGAGTTAATTAGCCAGTTAGTGGACGTTACCTGTTCTGAGCACAGAAAAGAAATAAAGCCACATCAGGCATATGATTGGTGCAGCCAGCGCTTGATTGACAGCTCCCAGGTGAACTTGCCGATCGAGGCGGGCGGGCAGGTAAGCGAAGTACAGGTTGTGTTTGTCCACCAGGTGTTTCAGGAGCAGGTACAGCAAACCTGCACACACGGCCTATGTGTTAATGTGATGTTACATACTGTACACTAAGACTGTGTGTAAGGCCTTGAGGAAAGAAATCAGACCGAAAGGAACGATGACAGGACAGGTGATGCTGTACGCCATGATGACCGTGAACACACACAGAGTCCATCCGTACATCGCTCCGTACTGAAACTCATATGCCTGATTCTATATAGAGAAACAAAGAACCAGAGACAAGAGATTACAAGTGTATCAGCAACACATTTCAGTAAATTCCATTCAAATCTGACTTATTTTCAACCTGACGTCTATATAGCATGATAAAAATGTCAATGTTTAATTAAAATGAAAATATAATTTAAAAAAAAAATCTTTTTTATGCCATGTTGATTGAAACGTAGCAAGTTCTGAAGAAAAATTTCCAAATCCTTTTTGAAACATCAAAAGCCACAGACGGGACCTGTTTAACATATTTCCTCTCAGCAGCCGAATGTGCGAGGGCCAGACGCACAATGTAGAGCAGTAACCCTGGCAACCGCAGCAGCTCCATGCCAGAGCCCACCAGAGCCGCCGCGATCACGTAATTGACAAAGAACGCCCCCTGATCAGGTAAAAACACACACCTGAGACAGAGAAGAGGGAAAGTCATTGATATATTTAGGTGCATGTCACAAAATTATTCTGAATAATTCATTCTGATTTGAGCAAATAAGTCACAAGGGTAAATACACAAAATACTCACTCAAACCTCAGCTTCCCCTCAGACTGCTTATCAAACAACCAGCGGAAAAACACGTCTAGACTGAGAGGAAAGAGAACATATCTGTATCTGTATACATGCTCACTTTGGGAACATTTTAGACCCACTGTACACTAATCAAAAATTCATGAATTTATGGTTTTAAATGATCGCAGGTGGGTGGGTTTCCCAGGACCAAGTTAACAATGTTAACATTACTGTAACCCACAATATGGTAGCACAATTTGAAAAATAAATTGATTTTTTTTTTTGGATAAATTATAAAAATAAACAAACATGCAAATACATAAATAAATAAATACATATTTAAATATTTTTAAAAAATTGTGATTGCAATTTAAAATGTGATTTTTTTTTTTTTAAAGCTCCAGGTTTGCGGTGATTGTTTGTAGGGCTGCACATTTTGGTCAAAATTTTGTGATTATATATTATCTATATAACAGTAATAACAGTAGTAGTAGTAATAATTACAATAATTATAATAATAATAATAACATATTAAAACAAAATAATAAATACTACTATTGTAATATTTTATTGTGAAATAAAAAAACTATATTAATAATAATAATAATAATAATAATAATAATAATAATAACAACAACAACAACAACATTAAAACAAAATGAAAAATACAACATACTAATGTAATATTTGACTGTGAAATAAAAAAAATGCATCTAATAATAATAATAAAAACATTCAAACAAAAATAAATACTACTATTGTAATATTTTATTGTGAAATAAAAAATTGTCTCTATTAATCATTATAATAACATTAAAACAAAATAAAAAAAATACAACAACTATTGAAATACTTTACTGTGAAATTTTTAAAAACTGCATTTATTAATAATAGCAATAATCATCATCATCATCATCATCAGCTTGTACCTGGTGAGGCCCAGTGAGGGCAAAATCAACACCATGAAGATCAGGAAGATGTAGAGCTTGTACATCATGCTCATATTTTCGCTGGACCTTCACACACAGATAGACAAGCATTATTAAGCGAGCTTGTTTGTGTGTGAGTGTGTCGTATTTTAGTTTGATGGTCCTACCTGGTCCAGTGGGCCTCTCCAAGTGTAGAGTAATACACTACGGTGGGCAACAAGGCCGAGAAAGTCCACAGCAGGAGAGTGGGGAAGAACTGGCTGATAACGGCATTCTGTAAAAACAACACACTGTCTTCACACCGCTGCACTTCATGTGCTCACATCATTACACATGTTCAGTCACATACGTTCAGATAGTGAATGGGCTTGGTGACATTAAATTTGTCCATGGTGCTGATGATGATGGAGGGTGTTGTGAGGAAGAAGAGGAGGAGAAAGAGTGCTACATTTAGCAGCATAAAGCGTAGCCACCAACGCCACCCACGTAATGACAAATTCTCCCTGAAAGAGAAGAGAAGGTGAGAGGTTAATATTGTGAATTGTGAACTGTGTAAGATGAACTGTTATAATCTCCTCTATGAACTAAAGAAGGTTGTAATGTAACAGATTTTATTCCAAAAAGGTATAATGGTACATACCAGTAGATATTATATGGGTGAGGAGCGTAATTCACTTTCCATTTGTTCACCCTCAGTTCTGTGCTCTTAGAGGACGGCTGAGGCTCCCGGCCACACCCACACCTGATTCCCCCGCCCATTTCTTCTCCAGCCATACCCCTTGCCCCGCCTCCACACTCCAGAGCATTGAAATCTTTCAGAATACTGTGAGGAAAGACAAACAACACAGAGTGCAAAGGTCAGGTTCCAGAATTAATCATTCCTTTCATTTTCTCGATAAAGAAACTAATTTTTAACAGTAACTTCTAAACCTAAAAATCCAGACTGAGAACCAAGTTTTTCTTTGACTTATCACAATAGATTTCGCCTTAGATTAGGGCTAGGCAATATGGCCAAAAAATTATCACGATAATTGTTTTTCATATCAGTCGATATCGATAATTATCACGATGAATCAATGTCAATTTTTTTTTTTTTTTTGTGAAGTTTAAAGGCAGATTTTTGCTCCAAAGTGAAAGTTGTAAAAACCAGATGGTTAATTATGGTTTTATTCTTTATAGTCAGAACATGACAAACACTTCGTTTTTGAATTCTTTACACTCAGGGTTTCTGCAGGATTTTTAAGCTCAAATTTAAGACTTTTTAAGACCTTTTTAAGACCTGCACAAATAAAATTAATACCATATGAGCGGGGTAGGGCAATGTCTATAGTACCATATTAAACTGTAAAAAGCATGATTTACAATTCAGATACGAGTTTTCACAAAAACAAAAAGTTTTGTAAAATGATAAACTTTACATTTCAGCCTTTAAACCATTTTTAAGAAAATGGATAAGTCAAAAGTAATAATTATATTGATTTTAACAATTATTATCAATAAATTATTATATAAATTAAATAACGAATTAGGGGTGTGCGAAACTGGCAAAAAATTATATCTTGATATTTTCTGGGATTTTATCGATAACGATAATTAGACAATATTTTGCTGAGTGTGTTATTGTGCTGGTATCTTAAAGATTACCATGGACAGCTGACTCCTGAATGTTTTTAATATTCTTCATATTCTGTGTGGTCAGTTCACAGCAGTGATAGAAATGAGTCTTTCCAACAAGTTTTATGGGCATTTTTACCTTTAAGCCATTTTTTCTAAAAGTGTGCATCATCTTTTGAGTCAAATTCTTGCATTTGGGCTGTTACCAAGCAAATGAAATCAGTATCAACAAAAGTTATCTTTGCAATGCATCTGAAGTGGCATTTAGATGTATTTACACACTGTTTAATGCAGCTCAGAGGGACATAGAATGCTAACCTGCAGTTACAAATGCATAAATAATGTTTTGATATTTGAAACATAAAACGTTGAAAACTGATGTTTGAAATTATTTTTAAAAATGAAGATACTTTAAATGTGAAATTAAAACGTTAAAACGGCCAATAGGTGGCAGTAAGTCAGTGTTAATAAGGGAGTCATTGCGATTGAACCGAATCATTTAAACGGTTGATTCATTCAGGAACAAAACACTGTCATGTGCTCAGAGACGCGAAACAGCGCTGTGGCTGGAATTATTTTTGTTGTAGAAATAGAGCAAAAGCAGGAAATATGGTGTCTAAAACAAGTCTCGTAATATTAACTTCTTGTTTATTGAACTGTTGCATAGAATCAATATCACATTTGTAACCATGCTGATTTTTGGAGGAAAAAAAAATGGCACTCTTCGTGTGATATTAACTATATGAAATGATATACCGTAAATATAGGCTATAATTTTCTGCCCCCATATCTTAAATTACGTGATCATTCTAAATCTATTTTAATAGACTGAATCGTGCAGTGAAACTCGTAAGCGCACTAGTTTAACCTATGGTAACTGATTCATTCTCTGCCAGCAGGTGTCGCGTTTGGCTGAAATATAACGGTTTTCCCGGTAAAGACAGAACACAAAGCAGCGCAGCACCGGACTTTGAACTTGCAGCGCTCATATTTATTTAATGAAATCATAGCCTTTTGAAGTTTAATCGTCACATTCAGCCATATCGCAATTCTGGTCTTTCCGTCTCCAAATTTAAGACCTCTTGAAATCATAATTAAGACTTTCTTGTACAATTTAAGACTTTTTAAGGCCTTAAATTTGATACAGCTAAATTTAAGACTTTTTAAGACATTTTAAGACCCCGCGGAAACCCTGTACACTTTTCCAGTCATTTTTCCTTAAATAAGTATCTTAACTGAAAAAAATTAGTTCTTAGTTCTGCATGTTCTAATGAGTAATATTGTTTCAAATCAAGAAACAGGTTTGTGTTGCCTGATAATATTAATAATAATATATATTTTTTAAAATGTCTCTTAGAAATACTCATTTGATAGTAACTCGAGTTAGGATGCAGATGTAGATTTCAGTTCATTATCAAAATCAGTAATATCTGTAAAAATTGTAGCATCTCATTTTCAGTGAAATTTAAATATTCTGACTGTTTGAGGTGTTTTTTTAACCATTGGTCTTCCATAGTAGCATATATTTAGATCACAGTTAAAACCACAAATATAGCACCTCAATACCATGGTAAAAATGTAATATGGCTTCTAGGTATTTGTATGAAAAACAGTATTTAGAATACATTTAGACACATAAACGCTATAGCTTAATCACAAAAAAATATTGTAGTTATATTCCATTACTCCTCCTTCAATACATTTAATACATATCTACATTAATAATATAATAAAATTCGACACGAATACCCACATTTCTGACACAATACCATGGTGCAGTTAGCGGTACTACAGTAAATATATGGTAAATGATGGCGATTTGTAGATCAAAAAGTCTTCAGACTGTATCGTTGCGTGCAGTGTTTCTCCTGTTTGTCAGCCCTGTATCATCTGGCTGTAATCAGTTATTTTTGTTCCTTGCTGAACTTAAGTGCTTCACACTGGATCTCACAGTGCTGTACAGTGTCGCGTGATCGAGATTCATCAGCGAGTGAACTCATCTGCTCTAGTGAAGCTTGCGCTGCTGTTTGAAATTTGATCCGAGCGGATAAATGGTCTGAGTGGCAAGCTTCAAATGACTAGCGCTCTTTCGTTCCGCCTGTGCCTCATAAACATTATATCGAACATTTATCAACCTCTTGTTATCGTTTACTGAGGAAATTTATATCGAGAGTTTATTATCGTTAACAATTTATCACCCAGCCCTACCTTAGATTCTAGTAAAAACAATGTGGCTTACAAGGCAGCATAATTCTGCATCATTTTTATCCACAGGCAGTTGAGTCTGAGCGTGAATCACTTACTAAGTGGCCATGTACTCGTTTTGCAGAGAGACAAATGCCATGCCCAGAGGATGCAGTTCTTCACTCTCTTTCAGTTTATCTTCTTCCTCACGCAGAGCAGCCTCCTGTGAGCTGTAGAACTCTATAGCATCAACCTACAAATAAAAACACACTTTATTTAGACACCCAAAGCTTGAAAAGTCAAATGGTGGTAGTACTTACCTCTTCACAGCCCTTACAGTGGCAGCAGCAGCAGCAGCACAAGTGGCTGCATGGGCGCGGGTTGATGACCTCGCGACGTCCCTGGCGCTGGAGTATCTTATTGTAATGTTGCAGGTTTTTTTCTGCCCGTTTTCTGTTATAAATTATTCCAAAAAAAAAAAAAAAAAAACTTTTGACAAAAAATATACTTTTACATTTTTTAATTAAAAATGTTACTTGAAATAAATTACTTTATTTAAGCTAGTTGCCAAGGAAAAAGTTCTCATTTTCATGTAGTTTAAAGGTGGGGTATGTATTTTTTCAAAAACGCTTTAGAAAACTGAGTCGGGCTGAGTAGCAAAACAAACTTGTAGCCAATCAGCAGTAAGGGGCGTGTCTACTTATGATTCAGAGGAGAGAGCGCTCATCAGTGCACATGATGGACATTAGCCGAGCCAAGCGACAACAGAAAGATAGAGATGGCAGATAAAAAAACAAAAGGGGAAAACGTCTGCGGAACAAAAGAAGGCTTACACCGTGTCTACAACGGACGCCGCGCCGCTAAAGTCTGTCCACACTGGACGTGACAAAGCGACCGTTGAAAATCATTTGAAATTTGTGTCAATACCTCATAAATATAACTCAGCAGCAGTTTACTGTCGGGGATTTGCCGTGTCGTGCCGCGCTACACAGCACTGCATCCAGTGTAGACAGCATCACTGATTATAATGAGTTCTATAGTATTTTGTCGCGCCATGCCGCTCGCATCCGGTGTAGACACGGTGTTACGATAAGGCAAGAAGTAGGACCCATGTAAATATCGGATCAGCTTCCAGCGCTGGAGAGAACTCAAGGAGCAGGAAGGCCTACGATCGGGCGCCGAGGTTGCTTTGTTTCTTCTCGATCAGTGAGTAACATTGGTTTTGCTTTGTTTCACAGAACTAATCGTTGCCTGGGATGTGTACGTATGTGTGGGGCAGAGCTATCAAATAGGGCCGAGACCCTTTTGCGGTAGGGGCGTGTTTGTTTTGGTGATTTGAAATATCAACATTGGCTACCAGAAATCACTTACCCCACCTTTAACTTGATGTACTAAAATAACTAAAACTAAATCTGAAATAAAAAGTAACACAAACTATATAGACATATTGGGGGGGCCACAAATAACAATAAAAATGACAAAAACACAAAAGAGAATTACTAAAATTCAAAAAAATGAAAATGAATTAAAAACATAAAAATAAAAACTAATTCAAAGTATTAATAAAAACTGTAATAGTATTTCAATAATACCTGATCATATAGGTCTGTGAGAGTATGTCCTATAAGATCTATGGACAACTTTGAATAATATTGGGTCAAATTGGCTTTCTTACCTGTTTCTGTCCAAGTCAATCAGTTTGGCAACATCATAACACAAGTTAACATCAGTCACTTGACAGGTAGGGTACGCCTCCCTGCAAACAAATATACAGTCAAGACACACTAAAACCTTTAAAGGTAAAAAAAGTGTCATTTCTGTATTAGAGGCAGAAAGCAGAAAAGAAAAAATAATGATCATTTTCCTGAACACATCTCTCATCTTCATTTGCTCAAAAAAACAGATTTCAGTTTCATTTGGGGCCAAAATTACACCTGATAATTATCCTAATTAAGCATAATGGCTATTAATTAAATGTAAACTGTATCTGTAATATTAATCAATTCCTGTGAATGGCACATAAATAAATGCTACCCAATAAGTCTTTGAGATCCCACTGTCCCACCCACACGCTGTAAGCTGAGATCATGCCCTGCATGCTGAATGGAGCAAATAACATGGAGATGGGAAAGAAAAGATGTCTGGGTGAATGGCTAAAAATAAAGTGAACAGAATGAAGTCTTGGAAAATCATTCCCACTTACATGAAGTGAGTTTTTATACTCTCATTACTGGCTGCAGTGGGTACAGGCCTCACAAACAGGGTGTTTCTGGCCTATGGAAAAATAAACCAGGGTCAGACCATGTATGTGTGTGTGAGCGAGAGAGAAACGGCAGGACGGCTTACTATCTCTCTCTTGGTTCCCTTCATTTTAGAGGTGTGTCGTCTCAGCAGGGCCACCGTGATCATGAGATACAGAACTGCAAATACTGTGTGCAGCCAAAGCAGCGGATCGCTGCAAAGACATCACATAAAATACAGTTCAAATAGACACACACTGATACATTCAGACATCTGTGCATAGATACATACTGCACCTACCCCTGCTTAAGATTCCCTATGGTGGTTCTCCCGAAACTGTAGGGATCAGTTCCTGGAACACAGAAATGACTCAGACTTTTTCCCATCAGCAGAGACTGAAGTCTAAGAAAAGAAACTTGAAAATATTTCATGTGGTGACATCATGTGAGATCATAAACCACTACCGCCCTTCTAAAAACTAGGCATCATAGGCCTAAACACAATGCCTCTTACAAGCAAAATGTTGCTATATAAAAAGATTATTAATTTATTTAGGACAAAATAAATATTAAAAAATAAAAAGTATATTATAACTACTTTTTAAAAAATTATACTAATTGCCTTAAATAAGGAAATCTCAAAATCTCCAAAACTCTGTCATGATTACATTTCATATTTCAAATCACCAAGAAAATCTGACAATAACAATGACAGTACCACCAATCAAATAATGCTTAAAAAATATTTTTTCAAGTTTGTTCATGAAGGTCTTCAAAGTCATACCAACAAAAATATTATACATTAATTATATTATACTACCTCATATTATATTATTAGAAATTAATAAGTATATATTCAATAAATATTCAAAGAAATGTTGTATTATCATTACAATATTATTACAATTTAAAATAACGCTTTTCTATTTTAATAAACTATAAAATATAATTTATTCCTGTGATGCAAAGCTGAATTTTCATCAGCCATCAGTCTTCAGTGTCACATGATCCTTCAGAAATCATTCTGGCTCCACAGACATTTTCAGTTCAAAAAGGCTCTTCACACTTTTATTCTTACGGCAGCCACATTTCTTTCATTTTTCTATGTCAGTGTCTCTGGTATTAGTCAAGTCTCTGCTATAGAGAAACAGTAAACAGTGAGGCAGCTCACTAGTTTATAACCGAGCCACTGTATGAAGGATTCCTGACACTGCATTGAATTTTCCTGTGTGTGTGTGTGTGTGTGTGTGTGTGCGCGTGCACGTGTTAGATACCCAGCAGGTCGCCAGATAGATTGACCGGTAGGATTATGGTGACGGACAGCACACAGATGATCACAAGCAGGATGACCAGGTGCTTCTGAAACGACAGATAATGTACTGCATCCACCCCACATCTCTCCTGGACTGAAGTCTCACTGCACACACACATCAGTTTCACTTCTTATTATATTTATATTAGGACTTTCCCATGCAAACTTCCCTATTTGAGCTTAGAAAAAAGTAACAATATCAGCAGGTAAAAGCTGCCCAGCTGTAAACATGTAAACATGTAAAATGAATATGTAGCACTAAAACAGCACTTACTCCATATTGACGATAAAGGTGAGCCAGGAGCAGCAACCCTACAGGAAATGAGGAAGCTGTTGATGATGTCATGAATGACGTCATAATGAGGATGACGATGAGGTCAAAACTCACCTTCTCGTATTCGGGCTCCTCGACGGACATGGATGACGTCATTCTACTGTAACGCCGTTTAGTAATATGTCTGAACCTGCAGCAACAAAAAAACAGCGCTCTTCATCTCTCCAGCTTCACAGTTTTCATCTTCTCTATTTAAAATGATTTTTTTTATAAATTCAAAATATGATACAAATATAAAAATATTATAAAAAATTATATTATTTTAAATAAATATTCTTAAAATTATAAAATAACTATAATAATAAAAAACTATATATAAAAATACATATAAAATATAAATGTTATATTTTTAAATAATAATTTGGCTAGTTTAACGCTGCAATTTTTAGACTCACTAAAGACAATTTACAATCAATTATAACACTGACTGTGTGTTTCCATAGTGACTACTACGGTTTTCATCTAACATACCCTTGAGTCTCTGCGACAAGAGCGAGTCTCCCATGATCCCACAGTCTCCTTCTGATCAGAGTGAAGACTATTAGCAGCACCTGCGGGAAGATACACAGCACCATCCGATTACATCCGTACCAACCAATCAGATCACACAACTCGAGCAGTTCAAGCCAATCGGATCCCAACTAACTGCTGAACTTACCACGAACACTGAGAAGTCGATCAGCAGAACGGTGGGCACTCCTCCGAAGTTCACCCCCTTCAGCACGGTGCTCTGTGTGGCATTGAAACAGCTGCTGCTGTCCACATGGGCTGTGCTGTTATTCACCGACACGGAGAGGCGCTCCCACCACGCGGAGGCCATCTGGAGGACAAACGGTACAAATTGCACAATTTTACTTTTGCTGCTCCTGAAAAGATCTGTTTCAGAGACACATACGTCATCAGCATCCCAGATGACTATTGTTGCTGTTTGTTCATCTTTATTAATCCATGGAAATCAATTAAGAATTATTTTCTTAGTTACAATGACGGCCTTGCAGGAGAAGATGCATATGCATACACACACATTACATTCACATAAAATAAAATAAAAATAAAAACAAAATATATTCAAATTAAAATTGAATAAAACAATATAATAAAAACACAACAAATAAAACAATATAAAAATCAGTTGTTCAAAGCACTCATTACCAATTAAAAAAGATTAACGATGATAAAAGATGAAAGTAAAAGATGAAACAGAAATATATGCATCAATTTTCAGCAATTTCTCTAAACTATTCCAGTGGGTAAAAACAGCAAAACTAAAAGCAGAACAACCATAGGTACTTTTTTCTTCTAGAAACATTTAGAAGAACACTTTATAGGCTTAGTGTGATACGCTACAGGCTGGTACTGAAAATATGTTTAAGATTAGGTGGTGTTAGTCCTCAAAAATTAGCTGCTGTTAGCCATATTTAATTCAAAGCATTAATCTTCAGCGTTGTGTATGGCATATCAGTGCAAACTCTACAGGGAGTCCTTTATATCTTTATTACAAACAAAACACAATAGTTTAGATCACATGAATATGTTGCATCGGCACAAAATTTTTTGGGGGATTTATGAACATGATAGTCCCTTAAAATGCTTTATTACTTAATATCCTAGATGGAGGATTACTGGTGACTGATGTTAAGTGTTTGAACATTATGCTTACATTAGATATTATCCATGGTTAAATGCTATGAGAATTTGTTATTAAAGTAAGGATCAAAATATAGCCACTAGCTCACTAAGTCATAATTTTTCCCACTGTGTCTGTGGGTGGTGGGGTCTCCCATAGATCCTCTATTGCTTTCAGATGATTGGGGGGTCAGGTGACTCATGACATTTTCCTTACTTGGTCTTTTGATGCATTACAAAATATCAACAACAACAAAAATATTTACTTGAGAAGAAAAACTACCTAGATTAAGTGAGTTTATGCTAAAAAAAAGAAAAATATCTGTCAGTGGGGTAATTTGTATTCCCTTCGAATTGTTATTTTCTTATCCCAATGACAGATATTTTCACTTGTTTTAATCATAAACTCAATTATGATACGTTTATCAGAAAATGAGACATATCTTAAGAAACTGTGTTTCTCAGTTAAACTAACACTGATTTAAGAATGTTTAGATACTTGGACTGAAAAATAAGTTTAAATTATTAAGTAAACATATGTTTTGTAGAGTTGCTGCTCTATGAACTCCCACAGCATGTGTCAAATGAAAAACATTCATGACACTCATCAGTGAGAAATTCTTGGTTTGCAGTGTATCTGAAAGACTGTGAAATCACACATATGTGAGTGCAAAACATATTTCAGCACAGCTTTTCCTTAGAAACATCTCAGTAATTTCACCTATTTTAAGGATGGTCCCATGATGCATGATTAAAAAAAACTTTCTCTTTCTACTCCGGTTTCATGATCTTGTCATAATGCATTAGATGACCTACTCACATGATACAGCTCCCTGTCCTGTCATGCCACAGTTTAAGCAACATTGTGCATGACTGAAAGCAGCTTCTTCTTCATTATGTGGAAACTTACTGTTGCCAAACTGACCGCTGACCAGAACCGCCACAACTGTCGGTGATTGAGAATAAAACCAAAAACAGGTAGCTAAACAGTTAATTAGCAACTAAACTAAAGTCGTTAGACACATGACAGTATGTAAACACAGCTTATCATGAACACACCACTAAACAAACACAACTAAACAAACACTAAACGGACACATACATCGACACGCTGCCAGTGATGTCATGACGCTTCCGTATAACGGCTGGACAAACTTACCACGTCCAGTTCAACTTTAGCTTTGTACCGAGAGATGTAGTGGCCCTTTCTCGATTTATAAATAAAACATGTTATGAAACAAAAGCATACCTCGGTGGAATTTTTCCGCTTCTGGGTTGTGCAGAACCAGTCGAGCTGTCAGCTGACTAACACTAAACTAAACTTTACACTGACTCACATCCGCACATGCGCAGATGCACCGATCTCCGCCCGACGTACCAGTACACACACTTTTTAAAAAAATAATTATCATTGTAGAAACAGAATTCACAAACAAGCAGGATAAATGAATGTATTATTCCACACCACGGGAATAAAATATTAATAAAATAACAGATCATTAAAAAGGCCCGAGATGACTTGGGCAATACAGGAAATAATAAGAACAAATGATTATAAAGAAAATTGAGAAAAAAGAAACCAAATCGAACATAAATAATGTAGCTATAAACAAAAAGTATTTTATCCTTTCTCAAGCATTATGACTAGACTATAAAATAGAATAGAGTGGAATTACCAAAACCTTAATATATATATATATATATATATATATATATATATATATATATATATATATATATATATAGGCCCATAGCTTCTATAAAGATAAATAGGCTATAATCGTTTTTCGAAGTAAACTAAATAAAAATTAGGCCTAGAGGAGTCTGTTTTACAAGAAAATACTATTTCAGTCTTCCAACCTCAAAATTTCACATTTATGTCATTAACTTATGACTTGCTATCTTTGTAATATTTAATAATTTACTAGCAATTTCTGAATATTTTTTCCGAAAATTGTTTGTAGGCCTATACCTCAAATTATTTACTGATTTTTTTAGACTATTAGAGTATTTTTTTTTTTATGTATTTGTATGTTTTATGTTTGTAGGCTATTTGATATGTATCAATGTAATCATTTATGAAGATTCTGTGTTAAAAAAAACTGCCCTGTACATTTTTATTTATCTATTTAGTTGTAAAAAGATTATTAGAATATGTTTTACAGGAAAGCACTAGGCCTATTTCAGTTTACGCTAAAATTTCACATTTAATTCAACGTAGGCCTATATGTGCAATTATTTATGAAATTTAATAGCAATTACAGTAAATTATTTTCGGTGGCAATAAACAATGAATTGGTGCGAAACAACATGCAATAAGCTATGTGCAATGCAAGGTAAATATTTATCCAGCCATGTTATTAGGCTGCTTTCATGTGTCGAAAATAGGCAAAAATGTCCAAACAGCGTCTGATTTAATTGGTGCATCCTCACATTTGGCTTAAATAGATTACCCCGGCCCAGGAGGGGGAGGAGAGCGAGATGAAGAGAGTCTCTGAGCCTTTACAGTGAATCCCATGTGATTGACAGGGCGGCTATATCCGTGCAATATCATCCCGCTCACGTTCTCATTGGCCTCTCCGTGGCCCTCCGCGGCTCCATCTGACGCGCGAATTAACCCCCGCCGCGGCTGGAGAAGGGCGACAGGTTCCCTAATCAGCGGCTGATTGCGGCGCGGCGCTCGGGGAGAGAGCTGCGGTGATTGGGGGTATGGAGGCTTTGATTGTTTTCAGTCAGCCTGACAGCTGAGGAATACTGCCTCTAATCAGCGTAGTCAAGATACTGGCATGAGTGGCAAATGAACAGTCAAGACACAAGCAGACGAGCGCACACAGCCTCGTTTAGATGCTGCGCTTGGTTAGGCTACTGTAAACACGCGAAATAGAGCGTGGAGCATTAATCTTACTTCTGTCTGTGCTGTGTGTGTTACAATTACAACTGGAGATTATTCTAGACACACTTGTATTTAAACAATGGTCGAATTGTAATAGAATTGGCCAGTTTTGATTTGCACAGTGTTCACAACTGTTCGCACATCTTCCATGAATGTTTCTGCATTAACTTGTTTTTTACCTGTGTGTGTGTGTGTGTGTGTGTGTGTGATTGCTTAAACAGAAAGTGTGATTTTCGCCTGATATATTTAAAAAAAGAGCAACAAACAAAATTCCAAACAAAATAAATTGCAAGAATAAATAAAGATTTTTTTTCCAAAACACTATGCATTTATTTAGTTACATGAAACTGAAACACAATGCAAAATTCAAAATTCAGGAAAAAAAAAATCAGGTCCTTCATATTCCTTCCTTCAAAATTCATTCATATTATACAGTACACTGTTCCTTAATTGTAGTTAGTTAATTTTATCTAAAGTACTAAATAATGTTAACAAATGAGACCTTATGTAAAGTGCTACCAGAAGCAGGAAGAGGATGGAAATGTGATATGAATTGAAATGTTCAATCAGGAAGACCCAATTTCCCTTATTGAGTCACTCATGCTGAGATCAAAAAAAAATCACTCCATCCAGGAAAACCAAGTTTGATACATCAAAGTAGAGAATAAAGTTGTTTTTTTTCTCCTTATCAACATGACGGTGCTACTGTTGTAAGAATTTCAGGCATGTCAGACACCAAAAACCCATAGGAGGAAGATAAACAAAACATCAACAGTCACGGATTATATAAGCTTGTCAACACTTGAGGAGTTCCAGAGAATCATCTTAAGTTTTTGGGTCAGTGCATGGGGTTTCTTCCTGGATAGTCAAAAAAGAACATAGCCCATATATTTGTGAAATCATTTTTTGATGCATAAAATTATTTTTTGAAATCATAGATGTTGAAAGATAAACAAAATATAAAGATTTGGATGCAAGTACACCGGGAAAATAGACAATGCACTGGCGTTTACATACCCAATGTATCCACAATTTAGAAAGCAAAAAATAAGAAAATGCAAAGTTTTGTGACTAAATCAAAGTGTCTTTGCTTGAGTTGTTGGTGTTTACAAAATGCTAAAGGAGGTGACAGAATGATGACACAACAGAGAGCATCATGTAAAACTCATAAAAGTGGGGTTGATGTAAAAACATTTGTATTGCTTAAAAATTCGGGACTCTTGAGGTCCTCCTGAACTCCAGACGGTTGTTCTTAATCCGTACGATGAGCTTTTGGGAGCCACTTACAGTCTGTTTTCGCTGGGATTCCTCATTCATCTCCGCTGAAGATCCAGACACACTGACATCATGGGGCAGATTTTCTATGGACAGGGGAAATGAGGAATGAGTGCCTGTTGGGTAGGGATTCGAGTGGGACCGATTTATTATATTCTCGATTGCAGAGTCAATGGTAAATACACTGTCTGGCTGGTCGAGTCCAGCTCTTCGCCGATCCACTCATGAACATCTATGGAAGCGTCTGGTGTACTCCCGAATGCCTCTTTTGAAAGCCTCTCTGGTGTTGTGCTCACTTTTAAATATGATTATGTAACATTTAGACATGAAGTGGCAAGTGAGAATCCTGTATGCGGAGACGAGCATCACCACCATCTGAATGGCAGATTTGTACATAGATGGTCCGAACACCACCCAACTGATAATATAGATCAGCATGCTGATGCTGATGCACTTTTCTTCATTATAGCACTTGGGAAGTTTCCGTCCCAGGAAGGTGAATCCAAAGCACACCAGAGCCAGAAGGCCGATGAAGGCCAGCATGAGTCCTTCAGCGCACTGAATAAGAAGTTCAGACCTGATCGCTGAGCTCTCAAAAATCTTGGGTGGTTCCAAACACAACCACAGACCGCAGATGACGCCCTGGATAATCACACAAATGCCAATGATCCAGTAGGGCAGGAAGAGTTTCCTCATGATCCGTTTGACAGAACGGCCAGCAGAACCTTAAAGTACCTGACAAGGATGCAGGAGATGCACACGGTGAAGCTCAGGCCGAAAAGCACCTGTCCGGTTTGACACTGTTTGCATGTGGGTTTCCCATCGAAAAAGAACAACGTCCCGAGCAGGGACAGCAACATCAGGACCACCAGGGTGTCCCGTCTGACCAAGAACACCAACATCACAATCAGAGTCAAAAGGAGGCCAAGACAAGCAAACACCAGAATAGTGATACAGTATTTATCTTTCCAGGACAGGAAAAATGACTTTTGGGGATAGCAGAGGGTGGAGTTCTCATTAGACCAGAAATTCTTTGGACATTCTTGATATTCATCTGTATCTGGAGAGGAATGAAAAGTTACATCTGTTAAATATCCTTTCATTATACTGCTGCTGAATCTTAATGACTGAGTTAATAAAATGATCAGAGTCCACTCTAAAAGGAAACTTCTGTCATCATTTACTCACCCTCATGTCATTCAAAACCAAGCACTTTCAGTTCCCATTGACTTCTACTGTCAGGTTTTTTGGCCACACAATGTAAATCAGTGGGAACAGAAAGTGTTTGGTTACCACACTCATCAAAATATCTTCTTTCGTGTTCCACAAAAGAAATAAATACACAGGTTTGGAATGATATGAGGGTCAGTAAAAGCTAACAGAATTTTTTAGGGTAAACTATTCCTATACAGAAATACGAAGAAGCAATTGCCTGATTTTTATTGTGTTTTTTTGTATGATTACGTAGAAGAATGTGAATTGAAATGACTGAACTTCATGTTCTTGGCAAGTCTGAAACTGGTGTAAGTGGCTTAATTTCATAAACCTTGAATAAATACACACCTGTTTTGGTTTGAAAAAGTGTTTTCTGGACACTTCACACACACATAGCAACGTGGGGGTTTTTTTCAGAAAAGACCCGTCTAAAACCAGGGAGACAACTTGCAAAGAATCACAAAATCACACGACTGCAAAAAAAACAAAACAAAAAAAAAACAACAAAAAACAAT
>JAFVLL020026308.1:0-24680 GCA_021397915.2 Tor tambroides
GTTTCACTCTTTCTGCTGAGTTGAGGTCTTGCTTTGTTTGGAGGCCGAAGGCGATGTCACAGACCTCGTGTCTCTTCATCTATCAGCCTCTTTCTGAAATCTACAGCCCTCTGGTCTCTATCGATTCTGCCCATCATTTGTGTTCGCCTGCTGCTGAGACTCAAACCTGAAGCTGAAGCAGAGATGGAGATTCAGAACAGCGAGGAGCTCTGCTGTTTCCTTTAAAAAGATTAAAAAGGAAGTTTGCTGGTGGTTGAGGGATCCAGACATCAGATTATACAGAAAAAATCCAGCAGGGGAACACGGCTGTGATGTTTCTGGCAGCTTGTGATGTCAGTTGAGTTTGGTGTCCCGTGTAATCTTTTCCCCAGTGTGAGCGTCGTTTTTCCCATAATCCTCAACTATGACTAGGGCTGATATATTCTGGCCGTACTGTAGGTGTGCTGAAGCTGCTAATCAGTTGCTGTCTGACTCTTCTGTATCTGTATCGCCTTCAAGGTGAGATCAAGATCAAGTTCTTCCCCTCCTGAACAGGCCATAGACCAGCATGAGTTTTCATGCTAGTTCAGACCAGTTTATGCTGGTTAGTGGTGGTCAATTGTTTTCCATAATGTTAACCAACTAAATGCTAAAGCTGGTTAACCAATTCAGTTCTTGCTTGTTAACACAACATATGTTGGTGACCTATAGAGAGTCTTTTCACATTAATTAAAAAGTACTTTTTTGTCACATATTTACCATGGTCATTTTTGAAGGACGAATGGTATTTTGATTCCAGTGACCCCAAATATGATTTTCCTTTGAGAATGACCGTCATCTTACAACTTAAAGGTATTTCTAATGTATAAAAAACAGTTTATATTGTGTAAGTGTATATTAAAAAGACATGTTGTTTCAAAAAGTAAATACTTTTTAATTAAATTATAAATGTAATAAATTATTTTTTAATTAAAATGTTAAAATATCCTAATATTGTATTTATTTTTCAAATATAAAGATGCTTAAATACTATATACAAACTATATATTGCAAAGAAGGAAAAACAAACACTTTTTGTGTAAAATAGCATGGTTGCATCAGCGAATGAGCTTTGTAACACTTTTGCATTTGTTAACACGATCGGGCAAGTTTAGAGTTGGGTTTGGAGCAGAAGGTATTTCCAACATGATAGAGCATTAACCTTTTACTGACACTCACTGGACATTTGAATTCTGACCCACCACAATACGTGTTTGTACCAACGTAATAAAATGTTTCAAGGTAATTTATTGAATGCACATTTTAGCGCCACTCACTGGAAGTGCAATAAGGTGCGTAGTATCCACCAGTTTGAAAAACCTTGTATATGGTAATCATTCAGTACCTGATAAATATGATGTACAGAAGTACTATGGTGCTATACTACGGTAGTATCTCCTGTTTCTGGTATCAGTGTTCATAGTATCACCATAAAACTTTTAGGATAAGATAAAATGAGATGTATTGACTGCACACTAAAGAGCACTACTGAGTGTGTGTTAATGAAATTGACCTCACCGCTAAACACAAAGAGTCTCACGCTGTCAGGGCTCGTGGTTCTGCCGTCACTCCAGACTTCTGCTGTTGTAAGCAGTTTTACTTTGTGTGTGTGTGTGTGTGTGGTGCTGAAAGTATCTGAAGTTTAGTTTCACCCACTTTTGTGTTTGATTGCAGGATCCCGTCTTCACTCCTATTACAGGCTTTAATTCAGCCTCAGTTTGTGCCGTAGATCAGAGTCATTTGTCTGAGAAAGTAACGCTGTCACTGGTTTAGTCAGAGCTGCACTGGAGCCTCATTCATCACCTGTGAGACGGCTGGCGGCCCGTGCTGATTGGATGTTTAGGATCAACTGTAAAGTGAAAGAGAGAAAAAGAAATATATAAAATACAGAGAGCTGTGCCCTTTATAAATGCTTCATTTCTCCATCAGATTCACATCTACCCATCATAGGGGGAAGCTGTAGTTTAATGGCCATCTGTCTGTTTATGCTGATTTATGAAGCTCTATGGAAATGATGGAAGATGATGGTATTTAAGTATTTATGGCCTCTTTTAATGGTTTTAAGGATAAAGCCCCTGAGACGGACGGTGATGCTGCTGAAGAGGGATTTGAGAGGCTCAGTGAGAAGAGCAAAGTGAAAAACTCAAGAATCCCTCAGCTCACAAACAGCAGAAGCATCTGATTTTATAATGCGGATTAGATCTGGACAAACTGGCTCCCAGAGGACTGTTCAATAAAGTGTGATGTAATCCTATAATTGGATTGATTATGACAGAGAGGAGACGGGCTGTCAGGCCGCCAGGCGAAATGTCAGGCCGGCCGTCACACTGTAAGAGCACGCAAGCACAAAACACACACAAATATATGCAGCTGTTCTCACAATGGCACCAAACTAAATGTAGATGAATAAAATAAAAGAAATGCTAAAGTGAATTCACCATTTTTAAGTTGATGAGACAAACAAGAGTGTCTACATTAATAAAAAAATATAACTCTTTCAAAAATCTAGTTTAAAAGTCATCGGGTTGACATCTTTCACTGGTATCAGCTGAAACTGATTGACAGATTGAATATGTGCTGAGGGACACAAGCTCCGCATGTGAGCTCTAGAGTTTCAGACGTGTTGATGTGAGTTTGATGCGGCTGTAATGTGTGGTGCTTTAGAGATGAACCAGATCAGCAGAAGCTTTTAATTAGTCTGGGTTTGAGGGTAATTATCACTCTCTTCTCAATCTCTGCTCATTCTCTAAAGTGTTTCCTTGATATATTTCCTTGAGGTGGGTTGGAGTCTGGAGTGAAGTTACTGATTTCAATCACATCTGATTTACTGCAAATATGCCATGAAATGAGAGTTTGAGCAATAACATAATCAGCTCTTCTGCCTCGCCTGGCCTGGTTTTATTTGCCCACTGATTAAAACTTCACGAAAGCTCAGATTCTTCGAACAAGCAGTATTTAGGTGGACATTTCAATTGAGAGAGCGTTTAGTGAGGGTTTTTCTGTGCAAAGCACTTTTTCTGTTTAAACAAGGTTTCTCCCCGCAGAGTTTGTTCCTCAGGCTTTTTTCCTCAGGGTGTGTTGAGTAAATTCGTTCATAAAATTATTAAAAAATAGCAGCTTAGTATTACAGAGTCTCTTACTACAGTCTCTCTCTGAACATTATGTGTAAGTCACCTCCAGTTGTATTGATCTTACATTTTCTGCTTTAGCAGGGTTTATGAGTGTTTTCATCAGCCTTACTCAAATATACTATATTTCTAGACTGAACTCCCAGCTGAACTTTGAAGCTGGTTTAGTGTGACAGATCGCTTGATTAGATGTTGGTTTATGCTGAACATGTTATTTCATTCAGGCTGTAAAGGGCGTCATGATTGATGCTTTTGTGCTTCTTTAGATCCAGGATGCACCAGTAGAGATGAATAGGGAAGAGTAAGGTCAAATGGGTCATAATATTTCAAATCTATTATATATATATATATATATATATATATATGTATATATATATATATATTAGTGCTGTCAAACGATTAATCGTGATTAATCGCATCCAAAATAAAAGTTTTTGTTCACATAATGTATGAGTGTTTACTGTGTATATTTATTATTTGTATATAAATACAAACACATGCATGTATATATTTAAGAAAAATATGTAATGTTTATATATTAAATATATTTATATATAATATAAATTATATGAATGTAAATATATACATGTAAATACATGTAAATATTTTCAAAATATATACTGTATGTATGTGTCTTTATATATACATAATAAATATACACAGTACACACACATATATTATGTAAACAAAAACTTTTATTTTGGATGCAATTAATCACGATTAATCGTTTGATAGCACTAACATATATACAACTTTAACTTTTTTTGATCCACATCAAATGTATATTCACTTCAATATATATATATATATATATATATATATATATATATATATACTAATATTTTTATAGATTGACATTGCCATTGCTACTAATATACTATACTAATGTACTAATATATTTATAGATTGTCATTGCCACAAGAATTGGAGTTCAGCACAAAAATAAATGATGACAGAAATGCACATTATGACCCTTAAATATCAAACAAATTCTTTCACAGTTCTGTTGCTGCAACTCACTGTCAAATATGTGGCTACATTTAATGAAAGACACAGAAATATGAACATAAACAAACAAAAATAGATGTGGCCTGAGGTTGTGTCCTTGCCATCACCCAGGTGCATGTGTGTGTGTGTGTGTTTTGCAGGAACATTTGCTTGGACACAAAGCTGCATGCACGTGTAATTAAGAGTGTTTATCTTTTGTTTGTGTACGTGTGTATGTGTGTTTGAGCAGCACGTGTGTGCATGTGAATGTGTGTGTGTGTGTGTGCATATGAGCAGAATCAATGTGGTAAATCCCACAGCAGCGTTAGTCAGTCCGGCCTCATCTGTTGCTGTGTGGTGATGTAACAGCGTTCAGGGAGCTGAGGACCGCCATCGGGAGAAAGAGAGAGAGACAATAGTGCAGAATGATGAATGATGGAGGGGTAAAGAGCGGGAATGTTTAGAGCTGAATCAGGAATGGATGGGTGGATGAGGTGAAAGAGCTCTGGTCCAGTGAGCTAGGAAGACTGTCTTTATGTTTTAATTGTCTCGACCCCGAGAGGGCAAGCGGCCGGCTGGGCTGGAAGGCCTTGACCAATCACAGCGCTTTGTCAGCCAGTGGCTGCGGCCTGAGGCTACAGCAGCTAAATCTATAACACGCTGCTATAAAAAGCACATCACACACACTGACAAAACCCTGACAAAACAATGAGAGAGCACACGGTCACTCCTCCTACTGACCGCACCGTCATTCTCCCATTTCTTCCTCAAAAGAGACAAAGACTGATAAGACAAGGTTCAGCAAACTGTACTGTTAAAAGTATGAAATTGTGGTCTGCTAAAATGAAGGTTTGATTTGAATGAAATGCTTTGAAGTGCTAATGAGACACATGAGAGAAAGATTTGAAGGGGAATTCATGTCTAATTGGTTGTGTGGTTTGATTTTTTTCCCCCCGCAAAACCATTCTAATGTTACTTTTCAAGAGTATTTAATGTAATAAAAAAACTAATTTATTAATAAATCTGAATTGATTTTGAAAATGATTAATAACTTAATATTAATTATCCATTTCAGTATATTAAGATTTTAAATTGTATTTAGTATTATTACAGCTAAAAATAATTAGTTAAGGAACAAATTGCTTTTATTGCATTATATATCGCACTCATTATTTTTCTCATACACTGAATTACATTACCATTCAAAAGTTTGGGGTTAGTATTTATTATTATTATTATTATTATTTAAAATTAATACTTTTATTTACAAAAAAGAATCTAATAAGAAAGAAATACTTTTACTTTTAAGGACACATTAAATTGATCAAAAGTTAACAGTAAAAACCTTTATAATATTACAAAAGATTCCTATTTCAAATAACTTCTGTTGTCTTGAACTTTCTATTGATCAATGAGTTATGGCTTCTAAAAAAATTCTGTTTTGCTATGACAAGAATAAAGTACACTGTAAAATATATTAACATAGAAAAGGGTTATTTTAAATTGTAATAATATTTACAATTTTTTGATCATGTATAAGCGCGATATTTAGGGATCCTTGATATCCAAAAGTTTCAAGTTAAAAAAAGTCCTTATTGCTCTTTTCCAAAAAGAAAGTTGGAAAGTCAGAGATTTTAACAGTGAATATCACATAAAAGATGCATCAACAGCATGTTATCCATGATTCATAAAAAATTGTCACAACAACTCCAGCTCAGCACATTAAACCTTTAACAGTCTATGAATAATTAGCCTTTTAGCTTGTGTTGTGTTATTTATACACCAAACAGCTCATTGATTTCACTCATCAAGAAACAATCATGGCCAGTCTGAGCGTAAAATGATGAATCCAAGGTTAAATAATGTACAAAAACTGAAGTGAATTATTATATGATGCCGTCACAATATCATTGACACTACAAGCTGAGATCTGTGAGCGTTTGAAACCCACCAAGCTTATTTATTCTGCTTAAAAACACAAAATGGTGTAATAACCTTAAGGGTCGAAACGTCAACACGTATTTGTTGAAAGTGCTCAGCAAATAACTGAATTGCTCAGGAAGTTGAAGCAAATAATGAGGCTGGTTAGTAATTATATTAATCATTTCAGATGTCGTATGTTATTAGAACAATCGTTCTGCTGGAAGTCAAAATAAACTGGTGCGCTGCTGCACCGAAATGAAGAGTTGTGATTTTATAACTGCTCAAAAATACCTCAGAAACTGTGATAAAAATAGATGTAACTGAATGCTTAAACAGATCAAAGCACAAATTGAACTGACAATTACAAGCGTGTGTGTGTGTGTGTGTGTGTGTGTGTGTCAGGCCCGGAGTGGCCATCGGGAGAACCGGGAGAATTCCCAATGGGCCGCTCTGCCCCGCTCATAAATTGCCTGCTTATTTTTTAATTTTTTAAATTTTTTTTTTTATACATACACAGAATAAAGTATACGTGTTTAAGTTACTGCGTGACTGATAATTAAGCTAATAACACTAGATTTGAATTTAACATTAAAATGTGACGTTTTCTGTTGTAAGAGCGCGCGCGCTCTCTCTCTTCCTCTACACAAGCGCGTGTCCCAGGTCGTTGCCATGGAGACAAACCGAAACCATTAATGCCGTGGTTTTGATTTTGCCAAATCAGTTTGGGCGAGTGCACACAACGTATTGATCATGAGCCCAACATCCAGCAAAGCAGAAAAACATTCAGTCTACCTGAGGGAAGAAGTCTTTCATTGTAAGTTAATGCTGTTAAATAGAGAAAGAAAAATACATTTAAAAAAAAATTAAATTCTAGCGTATTCTTAAACTTGGACCTCATTATTGAAGTACAAATCCTAGCACCAGAAACAGCCCACACTCTCTAAGTTTTCCTTAATTGAAAAATGTTTCATTTTCATTCATTCAAAGGCTATATGGTTCCAATAATATTTTAGTTCAAAACTTTAAGTGCCATTGCTTAAAAAACTTCTTGATTGACTGATGTTTCACAGACCTTCAGCTTTCAAAGTTCATGCCATTTGTCATTTCACAGTATTTTCACTAAATTACTACACTTGTGAAGTCAGTTCTACAATTTACTCAGGCCAATGACATATTTGTATGAAATTCAAATTATTTTCAGTATAATTGTACATAAATAGGCTAAACAAATCCATTGTGATTATTTCTGAGAACTTTAACTGCAGGCAGACAGCCTACAATGCATTATGGTACAGTACAAATATTTGGAACTTATTCCCTTATTCTGTCCCTTATTTCCTTAAAGAATAAACACTTATTTTCTGCAAGAATGAACACTATTTTCTTAAAGAATAAAAGATTAAGAATCACAATTGTCACTTATTTTCCATTTCTGAAGTTAATTGGAAACCCTAATGACTACGTAATTATCTTATGACTCCCCTGACAGCAGCACCTTGCTCAAAAAAATAAATAAAATAGAAATAAAAATAGAGATATGCGAGCAAAAAGTAAAAGGTAAAAATGGATAATAGAAAGCGCAAAGGCAGCACTGAAAAGGCCAGTACACAAAAAAACAAACAAAAAAGTGGGCCGGTCTAAGGCATGAAACTCCAGGGCTGAAAATGAGTCCCACTCCGGCCCTGGTGTGTGTGTGTGTGTGTGTAGAAAATACCATTTACAGATACTAGAACACTGAAGGGGTTTTTTCTTCTAATATACTGTACTCTGAGAATGTTTTGAGAAGCTTAACACAGTTTTAAATATAGTGTGGTGAAATTTGTCTTTATCAGTCAGTTTGCTTTTTATCCCACATGGAAAGAACCTACATGAGGATATATGCGCATATATGAAACCTATATGCAGTATATATGCACATATATGATAATATATGCTGCATATATGCGTATATATGCTACATATAGGCAAAATTGAGGATGCATATATGTGCACCATTACAGCTATGTAAGATCTCCTGTATTGCTTCTTTATATCCACATATAAGCCCTATATGTACATATATGCATGTATATATGTGTGCATATATGCACGTATATGTTCACCTATATGTTCACCTATATGTACCTATATAGGTACATGTATGCACGTATATATGTACACATATATGTGCATATATGTACACATATGTACATATAATATAGGAAAACGGCCAATTTTATATATGTCACATATATTAAAAACCTATATCAAAACCTATATTAAAACATATATGTTTATATAGGTTATTTCCGTGTGGGATACAATAACAATTATTCAATCTAACGAACCATAAATTGAGTATAAATCACTTATTACTGGCTTCAGTTCTGTGAACACTCAAACACTTTTACAAACACACAGAAACTGTCTGAAGTCAACACCAATTGACTCTGAACTCATCTCCCAAATTGTTGTTGACTAAAAAAGCATCCTGACAAGCATCCTTATCACCGCCAGTTCAGTTTTAGCTGGAGTTTAGGTCTCAGATCTAATCTTGGCTCCAGTATTAAGCATCTTTTCACAATTACAAACTGTATCATTTCATATAAAGATCACCATTAAGATATGAACAGAGATTTTCTCCTCTTAGATTAGCCCAAATAACACTTGACCTCTGCAGTTCTTGTCTCAACCAATGAATTCACATGTGTTGTTGTGGTGGGTCGTTTCTCCTTGAGGGTTTTCTGTTGTGACTGTAATTAACTATTTCATACTTGCTTAGCTTGACTGTTGCCTTGGGCTAGAAATATTATTATCATCCTATCTGAGATCAAATTAAGTGTCCCGTTATTCTCTCAAACGGGGCTGTATATCTGTCTAACTTCTTTTTCTCTGTCTCTGTCTCATACATTGACACTAGACGGTGCGAGACTCAAAGCACTGTGACATTATTCTAGAGTTAATTGCAAGTTTTGTGTTAATTCTGTCTCACAGAGATCTCTGTCTGTGTCCTCACTGACCTTTTTCTTTAAATCATGACGTGTCAATTAGCAGCCATCAAATTCACACGTCCTTCTGTCAGTCAGATTGCAGGATGAATGACCCGACTGGAGCTGCATTTAATTAATATGAAGGTTTTGTTTTGTTTTGCTTCATGACATTAAGGTTAAACCACTGATGTCCCATTGACTATTTTACCAATGTCCTTACTACCTTTCTGAGCCTTGAATGTGTCAGTTGTGTTGCTGTCTCTGCAGGGTCAGAAAGCTCTCGGATTTCATCAGAAATATCCTAATTTGTGTTCAAAAGATGAATGAAGGTCTTACGGGTTTGGAACGACATGAGGGTGAGTAATTAATGACAGAATTTTCATTTTTAGGTGGACTATCCCTTTAAGTGTTTTTTGTCTATACAGTGAAAGTTAATGGTAACCAAAACTATCGCCTTTGAAAAAAATTACAGTTTGATTGGAAAAGATGCATAATAAAAAAAAAATCTGAAAAAAATAAAAATTAAGGTAAACATTACTTGTGAGCACATTTTTTTCTCCACACATCACATCTCATAATTCCACTCAAGCTATTTATTAACACTATTATTTCTTTGCTAAACAATACACTAACTCTAGGGGGGAAAAATAAAAATAAAAATACGCTACAACTACAGGACATAAATCGTCAAAAAAGACACAAATCTTCATGCACTAAATATTAAAATGTTTTATGTTTATTTTTTCACAAAAGTTTTAAACATGCAATAATTTAAAAATGAATTTAAAAAATGGTTTATGGTAGTTTGAGCCTAAAAGTCTGCAACTGGGATAACAATAAAACAGTAATAAAATAATACATGATAAAAACAGTTTCCAAGACATTTTAATGTAACAGATAAAGACAATCTGTTAGTCTTAAAAAAAATAACTGGGATATAAAAGTACCAGAAGTTAAATAAAAAGCCCGTAGCTATCTTCAAGAAGCATTTCATTAGTATTCCATTAGTATTTTATTAAAGTTTGTAGCCCGTGTCTCCCAGGAGCCCGATTATTACTGAAACACACATGAACAGATCAAACCGGCTTCTTTCTTCATCACTGTCTCTCTGTCTTTAGCCGCATGTCTCCACCATCTGTGAGACTCGTCCATATGTTTCTCTGTCTCACTTTTGCCTCTCCTCCTTCTCCTTTTCCTTGTCCCATCTTCACATTTGCATGTTCCTCTCAAGCACTCTTGTCCTTCTCTCTCTCTCTCACTCTCTCTCTCGTGCTCCCTTCTCTTTCTGAATCAGCTTTTTGTGTGTTTTTTATCTCCATCCTCTTTGTCAAGTCCTCTTGTCTTTGCGAGCGATGTGACCTGGCCTCTGTTCTCTGAGGAGAGCGGCTGTTGAGTTACAGGGCAGAAAGTTTTGTGGGCTTCACTGTGGATTTCTCTGCCTGTCAGTTTCCAGGCTCAGGGTCACTGAGGGTCTCCGGGGGTCGGCGGGGTCAGAGCTCTGTCTCGCTCCCGTGGCTTTTGACAGCTCTATTGCGGTTAGCACACATAAACGCTCTAGTTCAGCATGTTTAGGCTTGTGTCTTGTCCTTGCTTTAAGACAAAGACACAAATTCAAAGGAAACTGTCATTTCTGAATATGTGTGTGTGTTGCCTGAACTCTTTCATGGTTGAAGAGTTGTCCATGTTTTCCCGCTCCTCCTCAACTATAATAGACCTCTCCAGATCGCTCTTCACTCCAGGGGTTTGTCGAATACGTGCGTTGAAAACAGGCTTCTGTCTCAACCTGGCAACGACTTTCTTCTCTTTGTCCCTTCTGTCCCTCCTCACTCAGTGTTTCAAGATCTTCAGCAAATATTTATCTTCTGACTTTGAGAAGGTTTCATTTCTGTTTTTATGAGTTCATACTGAGTCATCTGCGATTTACTGTTGTCAATAATTTAACATGACATGATCTTGAACTGTCTGTCAGATCAAACTACGTCTATATGCTTGTGTCATATTTCCGTTATTAGTGGGTAAGCTATGTTGTATTTTGTGATGGTGAAAAGCTGCCTTTTTTTTTTTTTTTTTTTTTTTTTTGTTGCCTGCAATGACTCAGAGTTCCAGTTGAAATGGTGGGAAATGGTTTTTCATTTTCTCTTTAGCTGATCCAGATTGGTTTAGATGGTTGATTAGCTAGCTATTGGACCTGGTTTTGACCTGGCAGACCATTTTGGTTAAGCTGAGAGGTAGAGCTGGTAGACCACAGTCACAGTCAAAAACCAGTTTGACTGAACCAGTTCTGATTCCAGTAATTCAGTTCATTCAAACTGACAGTGACCCCAAAATGAAAACTTTGTCATCATTTTCTTACCTTCATGTCATTCCAAAACCAACTTTCTTCTCTGGAACAAGAAAGAGGATTTTGAGAAATGTTTAAAGGGATAGTTCACCAAAAAATAAAAATTATGTCATTAATTACTCACCATCATGTCGTTACAAACCCGTAACCTTCGTTCATCTTTGGAACACAAATTAAGATGTTTTTGATTAAATCTGAGATCTTTCTGACCCTCCATAGACAGCAACGTAATTACCACATTCAACTATTCTAACAATATCCTTACTACTATTCTGGGCCTTGAACATGATAGTTGTGTTGCTGTCTATGGAGGGTCTGAAAGCTCTCAGATTTCATCAAATATATCTTAATTTGTGTTCCAAAGATGAACGAAGGTCTTACGGGTTTGGAACGACATGTTGGTGGGTAATTAATGACAGAATTTTCATTTTTGGGTGGACTATCCCTTTAAGTGTTTTTTGTCTTTACAGTGAAAATCAATGGTAACCAAAACTGTTTGGTTACCAGCATTCTTCAAAATGTAATTTTTTGTGTTTATGCATAAGAAATTAAGTCATACAGGTTTCGTGTGACATCAGGGTGTGTATCTGATGTCAAAATTTTCATATTTGGGCGAACTATCCCTTTAAGCAATACTTTGTGTCTTCTTCTCATAGAGAAATACTGGTATTTATCCCTATGTTTTTGATTCGGAATTTAGTTTAAATATCTGTATTTACTTTTGATTTTATCATCCAAATTGAGATCCTTGTTGTTTTTGTGCCAGGTGTATATGCTACTGCTTCTATGCACTACATAAATTATATACTCTTAAAATTTTATTATATTGATATTGATTCCCATCGCTTCAAGTTGCTTCTTTGTTAGTGACTGAGCAACGTGACTGCAATTAAACTAAATCATGAGTAGTTTGTAGCCTGTCAAACCAGTTTCAAAGCTCAGTTCATCACACTCTTATATAAAAATGAACTTGTAAATTGACTTTTCTGCTTGATTCCACAAGATTTTATATGCTGGATTCAGTGTTTCAGACTAACAGCAGGTCGATGTCAAAGTCATTCAGAGAGAATCGTGACATTGGAGTCTCTCTAGATAGAAGTCAAACAGCTAAAACAGCTTCTTTCCCTCAAAACGCTCATACATATTTAACAAAGAGCCTAAATTTCACCAGCTTGACTTACACTGAACCTGCCAGTTTTTGTCCTTTTTCCTTTCCTCTCTTTACTTCTTTTTCTTTTTTGCTTATTCTTCCACACTCTTGCTCCATTTCACGCTAGTTTCCCTGCTCGCTCTGTCAGCAGCCTTCTGGACCCACAATCCCTCACGGCCTGAAAGTGCTCAAGCATGATGGGTGCACAGGTGCTCTGTGATGTAGCCATCCATCCATCCATCCATCCATCCATCCATCCATCCATCCTCTTTCTTTTTATATATATATCTTTTCCTTTTAAATTTGTTTTTATAACCCTGTTTTTTCGCTCCTGTTTTATTTTGTCAGATGGCATCAATCTGTTCACATTGCTGAAGTGTTTGAACTCGTCTATATGTTCACAAAGAGCAAATTCTCTTTTTTAATGTCTTAGTTTAAAACGTGCTTCTCGTTGCTCGACGCACGGTTGATGTGTTTTTAGCGCTGAGTCGAGTCGAAGACCCTTGAGGCAGATAATTTTCATTTTTTCTCAGATTCTGCACGAACACAGCTGAAGTTACATGCTGATAGTCTGTCTTTGTCAAGGCGTCAGTGGGTTTGTCGCAGCGCAGAGCTGTAGATTGATCCCCCTCCTGTCAATGTGAAGTCAGTGAGGAGCTGTTGCAATGTGCTGCTAAAAGCAAACAGATTTCTTCCAATGACAGAATGACACATCCAAACAAGAGAAAGAAAAGAGTTTCAAACCCACGGCTTGGGACAGGCAGAGATGGAGTTTGTTCATTCTGTCACGGTCTCAGTCATGTATGTATATGTGTAGCACTTATATAAGGCAGTTTTCACACTTGTTTAAATTTCTTCAATCACTTATATTATACTTGGCTTGAACTGCAGTATGTTTGCGTCATCAATAGAAATGTCGCAGTGAGTGCTAGCTTTAGCTGTTTAGCATTGGAAAAATGGAAAGTGTTGCGCTCATTTTTTTACACTGTCGTTTTCGTTTTAGCACCAAAACGTAACACGCTCAGAATGTCAATTGCGTCAGTCTCCCACGGAGGTTCAAGAGATGTGAAGAATGTGAGCTGCTGGCCAAAGGCAATTTCTGCAGAGAAAAGCAGTAATGAATTCAACGACATTTGCATTTCCTGAAGGAAATACCAGGGTTTGCAAAGCAACAAAAGAAGAGTATTAAAGGGATAGTTAACTCAAAAAAGAAAATTATCTTCATTTACTCATCCTCATGTTATTCCAAATCTGTCTTTCTTACTTCTGTTCAACATAAAATAAGATATTTAGAGAAATATTTCAAAGTGTTTTTTCCCCATACAATAGAAGTCTTGCAAAAACACTTTGTGGTTACCAACATTCTTCAAAGTATGAGGGTGACAGAATTGATGACAGAATTGTCTTTTTTTTTTTGGATGATTTAAAGTGTTATGTAAGTATAGGTTTGAGGTTTCCATTCTGTGTAAATAACTCTCAGCATGTGTCTTGTGCTCTTTCAGTTGGACACAAGAATCAATATAGCGACTGTAAAAGCAGATATATGTAAAGAACCCAAGACAAATAACAATTCAGTAGGTAAATAGTTGTTTAAAAAAACGAATTTGATCAAAATTCTAAGTTTAAATGCTGAACAGCACTCACCCATATCAAATATGTCATAAAAATGTCATAATGCAGTTAACTTCTTGCAAATTAGTCCAGATTGCTTTTGTAAGAATGTAAGAGAGGCTTAAGCAAAGCTAGAGCAGAAATGCTTCGTGCACAGTGGGAGAGCAGCAGGTAACCATCAAATCCTGCTCACATCCCGGTCAATTAGCCGAGATCCGCCCAGATCAAAGAGTCATCTGGGTTTCCATGGTGCTCAGAGAGAAACAGCGAATAAGAGAGAGCCATATGAATCAGATTCAATTCAACTTTCATCCAGGTCTCAAAGATACACAGTTCAAGCTGTGAACACTGTGTGAATCCCTCTGTGAAACAACCCAGAGTTTCCCATTTCTATCCAGTCCAGCCAAAGCAAGCGAAAATTTCCAGCTAGCTGATCTGATGAAGTATTCACTGATCAGGCTGATCAGTATTCACTTCACTCTCATTGTGCTGCAGATCCTCTGCTGACTGTGTGTCTGGGTCCAAATGAACGTGCTTGTGTTTTAGGCCACAGAGTTGCTGTAGACCTGGTACGAATTACCCCGCTGTGATCAGTACATTCAGATTCAATGACACATTAGAAGAAAGACCACACTAAGTGAATAAACCCACGGAGACACAAATCCAACAGGGAAAAGCATCAGTGTTTAACAGAAACATCACATAAACTCATTGAGTGCGTTTGAATGCATCTTTATCCTAATGACACTCATCAGGTTCAAGAATTCAACAATAAGATGTTTATTCACGTCTGAAACGCCTCTCGCCCGACCCGCGTGAACAAATTACAGCGTCTGCCAATACCATCGACCGTCTGGAGCGTCTGCCGTATGAATGCTGTAAACAAAAGACCAATTGACTTATTGAGCGCGAGGATACAAGGAAAAGAAAAAGAATGTGTCATAAATGGCGGATATTGATTAGTTTGTTTGTTTATCAAGCATTTGTTCTGCTGTAGGAAAGGCTGAGAGTGAAGATCAGATGTTTCTCACTGTGTCTAGATTTGATATTATAGAGTATTTTTGAGAAGCCTTGGTGTTTTTGTGTTTTGAAAGTCCTAAAAGCTTTAAGAGCTGCTCCAAAAGAAAATGTCCATCACATTACAGCACTGGCGTTCACCTCTGAATTCTTCTCCAAACTTTTTTGTTCACTTGCTTTCAAACCCAATGAAACTCAGAAGTCCCTGATTGGCTGAAGCCTTTATGCACCCTGATAATGTGAGTGTGTTTGCACTTCGGTCTTTATCTAATGCTGGCTGTTTCTTTTCATGTGCTTTTGAATGTCGCCCAACAAAACAGAACAAAGGCACCAAAGCCTGAAACTCGCCATTAGAAATTTGCCAAGAAACATTAATGAAAGAGCTTCACGAAAACAGCTCAAGACCTTTTTCTTTGTATCTTACTTTAAATTTGCCTGTAATGGACATTTTTCTGCACGGACTTTGTAAAAATATGGTTTATCTGTCCTATATTTTTGACATTCTGGATTTTACTTGTAAAGCTATAGTTGGTATATTGTTTATTTTTCTCATGCCATAAAACATGTATATAGATTCTGGATTTATATTTTGTGGTGTAAATGTGAACAAGATGAAATCCATCTCTTTGTGATAAATAATTAGTGTCAAATGCACCTCATACACACAAGACTCTCATACTTGACCACAGACTGAGATTTCTGGGATTTCAGTCCTGTCCATCTGAGAGACAAAACCCACTGTAGCTCGAAAAGGATGAACACAAGAACTGTGTGTTTACTGGCAGCTCTTCAACTTCTCATGTGAATTAAAACACTTTATCAAGATATTTTTCAACCAGTATTATGCTGTTGGCTTTTGTAGGAACATCAGGCCCAATGAGGTTTTGATTCATTGGATGGTTCTTGAAAATGATATTATCAAAGGCAATTTACAATATAACAAGGTTTGTAAATTATATGAAAAGCGGGTGAATAAGATCTTGATTTTAATCCATTAAAATCTCTAGACGATGTCTGGGCAACTGTCAACATAAACTGAATTATATTGCTTCAGTTTTCCAAGCATATTGCTCCATTTTCTAAAGTTAAATAAATCAGTAACAAATATGTTTAAGTCTGCCATCATTTTCAGATTTAGCCATTTTTACTTATTTATTCTTTATATCTAAAGTTAAATGTCCAATTCACTATTGGGCCCCCTAGTGGACGTGACATTACGGGTTTATAGTAAAATGCTGAGTGAACTCATTGTCATGGTTTACTGTATCTGGACAGACAGATTACTGGACGACACAACAGTATGTTCACTGTAGTTTTGGGCCATTTTGTCCTCATCTGATCTGTTGAAATTTATTCAAGAAGTGTCCATGTGGGAAACTGAAGAGCACAATTTATAGAATTTCTGCCAGCTGGCATTTCTGAAACCTAGAGATTTCAGTTGTGATTAAATCAGGATGCTGCTGAGTTTACATTCAAATACAGTTTAGTGAAGTGACGTTTGTTCTCGGCTTTCACTTTCTCTCACTGCAGTGCTGAATATGTCAGTTTGACAGCGTCTGTCAGGAAAGGCGTCTCTGTGCTGTATTTTTCTTTTCATTCTATTTTTAACATTGTGACATTTCTGAAAGATGTGACAAAACACGGAAACCAGAGCCCAATGACTGACCAATCTGAAAAACATTGGAAAATGACAGCTCTTGAGTG
Source organism: Tor tambroides (assembly GCA_021397915.2). NCBI lineage: Eukaryota > Metazoa > Chordata > Actinopteri > Cypriniformes > Cyprinidae > Tor > Tor tambroides. The sequence continues at coordinate 16,849 of JAFVLL020026308.1, forward strand.
GCAGAGGTCACGTCACAGCTTCCCCTGAGATTGTACTGTAGATCTGTAGAAGAAAACAGACCAACACTGGCTAGTTCAGTTGAGAGAGTGACTGAATTTAATGAAGAAAAATCAAAAATCAACAGCTCATGTACGACCAAAACACACCGGCCTACTGGGAGTTTCCCCAAACCCCCTTATTTACAATTTAAGAGTGAGCAGGGAAGAGTTAAAGGAAAGAAAGAGGAAAATGTTTCCCACTCGTTTTTATCTTTGACATGAAAAAGTGAGAAAGTGACAGTTTAAGTTCACGATCAAACAGTCTCAGGAAAGGGAGGAAAAGTTTGTTGTGGAGAGAGGAGGGTCTCTGCACTCATGATGTCTGCTCAACACACACACAACATGACACTGTGTTTGAGGACAGTATTGAAGCTTCTGCTTCATGGTCTGTAGTTTTTTTCCCACAGCGGAATGTATCAAATCTGCTTCCACATGTACAAAATCAAAACAACGTGAATCATTCAGTATCTCTGATACATTTTAAATATGAATCTCCATTAATTGACATTGACATTCTGAGCATTTGACAACTGAGATTGGAAAAAATGATACTTCTGCTGCCCTAAGACAGCTAAAATAATATGCTAATATAAATAAATAAGAGGCAGAATGTAGTTGTAAAATTGTGATGTAAAACTAAATTATGACATTATAAGTGGGCTTTAGGGAAAAACAAAGTGCTAAAAAAGTGTTGAAAATGCCCGCTTTAATTTAATATTTAAAGATGAATTGCCGATATAGACTCTTTTTCCAAGAGCAGGTTACTGTCAATGATCTTCAGCAGCTGTGATTTGTGGATGAGCAGAATGGGCCGCAGACATCATTAGAGAGAGCTGATACTAGCGGGACGCTCCAGCTGGAGCTGTAATAGCGCTTATAGTGGCTCACACTGGCTGAAATTGCGATTGATTGTGTTATCAGGTTAAGAACGGGAACGCTGTGGGTTTGATGGAGGCTGTGAGGAGAGAGAGAGAGACCCGGAACGTGTTAGAAGAACGTTCACAGATGTCAAGTCTGGGAATGATACAGCTGCTAAATGAAAAAGGGTTATGAAATGCACAGGACGTTGCGTTAGATGACTAACACACAGCTCTGTCACTGTGAGAAGACAAATCCTTACAGAAAATTAAGAATGAAAACTTAAAACTTTATTTATTTTTTACTTTAAACTCACTGACATAAATGAAACATGAAATGATTTTAAGAAGCTTTAACTAACATGAATCATTCTACTAAGTTTCAATATGTAAAATTGGATTTTTTTTTTAGAGAAATCTACCAAAAAACTAGCAACAAAACCCACAAAAAGTCCATTGAGAAAAAAATATATATTTCACAGCTCCATACTCTTATTTCACATCAGCGTTGTCTCTTTCGCAATCTACTTTTAGATCTCCTAATGGATTTTCTGAGACTAGCCTAATTAAAACATAGCTAAGTACTTCATTAAGACTGAAGCTATGAACAAGCAACTCTGAGCCATAAAATTTTATGATACTATTGCTTTAGACTGATCCCAAACCATTTTCAGAAATCTAATCCTGAGTATTAAAGCTGTCAAATGGTTTATTGGAGGTCAGTATTAATGAACACTTTCCAGTAATGCAGTCGTCTTGTTGAAGGGAGCAAAATGCTGAAATGCAGTTCTGATAGTTTGAGATAACGGAGGGAAAATGTCGTTAGTGAATGTGTGAGAAGAGCACATAGCTTCATGGAGAGGTGGAGTGAACTGTGTGATAATGAGACGAGTTGAGAGCATCTGTTTGACCCTCTCTGGAGGCTTTTCTCCTCAGGCACCACTGCAGCTCCATGAAGGGCCGCTCTCTTCTGCCCCACTGCCTGTGTTAAGCGCTCAGATGTGAGAGCAGACCTCAGGGCGTCAGGGGTGCTGTGGACCGAGAACGAGTCTCTCCACTTTACCATGAACACACTTACAGAGACTCAAATTCATCCCTCTCTCCTCATATTTAGCCTCATGTGCTCCTGAGCTTAATAAAGGTCAGTGTTAAATGAGGGTCGACATTCTGCTGTTCATTATTTCAGACCATTTTCAAAAGATCATCTGTGATTTTTGTTGGTTTCTGTGTCGTTAGAGTGTCTCTGAAGACGAGGAAACTGACAAGCAGGAGTTGTGACCCTGTATTGACTTCTCTACACTGCAGTGGGATATAAAATTCAGTGCTGTTTGAAATGGGTAAACAAAGTAAGAATAAAGAAGACAGACTTTTTTTTCATAAAAAAGAACGTGAGAAATATGGAGTCAAGGTGCATCTAGGAAGCACAAACTGAGATCAACACAACAAATCCACCTAATCCTCATCATGATTTCATCAGGAAGTCACAGCAGGTTATTAATACACATGTATTAGCAGATATTTCATGTGTTTGAAATAATTTTAGGTCTGTAACAATTTATTCAACAGCGTGATTCAGTCAAACAGCTTCATACTGAGGTGAAATTTGTGGCCCAATTAGCCAACAAAACTGCACCAATTACCAAGCTGCAAACTGAGTCTCCACATGCAGAGACATCTAAAGAAAAATCAATGCAAATTGGGAAGATAATTCTAATAATTAATATCCAGGTGAGAGACTTTAAGGTCTGGAAATATTTCACACAGGCCTTCATGATTTAGCTCAGTAGAAACCACTAGAAACAGAACATCTCAACATGAAAGTCCTTTTGATCAGCTGCTGATGAAACTCTCTGAACCTGCTCTAAATTCAGACTGGATTCACACCAGCACCACTGACGAATAAAGCACAATTCTGTGTCCTGACAAAGAGCTCCATAATATACGCAAAAAAGACAACAAGAGAGAGCCAAAGCAGTAAACTCACACTCTGTTTCAGGTGTTTTGTTTACCTGGATGGTTTTGATGTTAAGCTTTCAAGTTGAACTACCAAGCTTAGCAAAGAACTGGATGCATTTAAATGTATTATTATTATTATTTTTTTAAACATTGATGCTACAGTAAAACAAAGGTTTACCACAGTGCAGTAAACAGCACAACTGTTTTTTGCTACAAACCAATGTGTTTCGTCAGCAACAAACTAGTATTCAAAAAATGCACCTTTATGAAATTTTATTTTTCATACGATATAATTTAGCAACATCACATGAGCAAGAGTTTGAATTTGACCAATTCTTTGTAAATATAACTAAACGCCAATTCTGAAAACAATGCTGTGGACACAATGTAGCTTTAAAAGTATAATAAATGTGTAATAAATGTGTAATAAAACCCTTATGGTTAATATATTTGATGTTGAATCAAGCTATTTCTTAGATTAATTAATTGGTGCATCATGTAATTAATTAGATACAAATTTATCTCTTGACAGCCCTAATTTAAATATAATTTAAACTGATTTTATTCACTTTAAATTTAATTATCATGTTGCATTATTTAACTTTTTACAAAATATTTTGCAGCCCTAAATATTAATTGAATGTTGGTAACCAAAAAGTTGATGGTAGCCATTGAGTTTTATAGCATATTTCCATGGAAATCAATAGTTGCCGTCAACTGTTTAGTTAACTGTATTCTTCAAAATATCTTCTTTTGTGGTCAACATACAGGTTTGAAACAACTTGTCAAGTGTTTTATTATAGTCAGAAATAGGCTACTAACAAAATTGAATTGTATTGTAATCAAGCACGGACGTGAAAACCACAGAACGTCTGGAAAATCAAAGGATGGATCTATGGAAATTCCACTACGAGACAGAATTGAAACATCTAAATGTCAAATAACAAGAGAAACACACTTCACACACTCAGTATACTTATGTACATCTATTTCCTAATCGGTTTAATCCTTTGATGAACGTTCTGTCGATACTGTAATCCTGTAAGACTGTTGAAGGTGAAACTAGATGTATATGATGATAGAGTGTGTGAAAGTGGACAGCTGCTCTGTCAGACCTTCATCACATCAACATGCTAAACAGACTCACACTACAAGAGTCCAGCACTGAAGATAGGCTGGTTTAACTCTTATCTGAGATATTAAACAGAAGAAACAAGACAGAGCTTATAGCATTAACATCTGAAGTGTGTGAAGCCTAAAGCGTTGACTTTGCTAATGCTGGATTGAACGTTTGTTATTGTCACTGTTTCTGGGCTGTTGAGATCAACTTTCGGTATTCTGTCAGCCGTGACTCTTGCTATAAGATTTATTCCTAAACAAAAGTCTAATGTTAAAGCTGGAGTCTTTTCTAGTGATACAGAGTGTGAAATCTACGGATATAGTGCAGTGAATAAAAAAATAAACAATCTTGCAAGCATAAGGTGAAGTTAGCAATAGCATTATATTTCAGTTTAATGAGCATTAAGCTTTAATTTTAATGGTCATAATTTCTCACTGAACTTGTCTGTACTGCAGCAGATTATACCAGGGTGAACAGATTCATGTATCTTTCCATTTCTCACAGTGTGTTTTTAGTGCACTGAGGGTGAATAAGCAGGTTGCTAATGAATGGCCCTTACATGCCCTCACACACAGAACTAGCATCAAAAGAACTAGCGCTGCATATGTTCATGGACAACTACTTCAAACACAGATGCCTTGATGGTCATTAAGTGTAGTAATCTAATGAAGAAACTTCATTAAGTCTTTTCAGTGGTTTGTGGTTCAGCGATTCTTCCTATCAGAGCTCTGTTTCCTCTGAGACAAATACTGTGTAATCATAGTGAATCATAACAACATCAGGCGATGTGTGTCCAATAACTACAGTATATAATAATTGGAAATGTCTTCGCCTGTGGGGAGAACTGCACTTGAAGGTAATATTTGTTAACAAGGTGTTGTGTGAACACAGATTATGTCAAATATGGTGGTAATTTCTGCACTTCAGCTGTTGAAACAAAAGTCTCATTTTTATTGATTTGTACAAACTAAGTATTAAATTGAAGCGTGTATCTCTTCCTGAAATACTTGTACATGAATGATGCCTCAAATAATGTCTTGTTGAGGAGATGTGTGCTATTGCTTTTCCAAACTATCAAACTTACTACTTTCATCTGGTGAAAACAACACTTACAGAACATTGAAGGATGGAGCTGAGTCATGTCTACAAACAAGAATATCATAAAGACTTGGTTGTGGGCTCTTTTGAGATGAAACCTGTAAATAACCAACTAAATCTTACTAGCAATACATACAGTATTAGCAACACATATTAACAATTATGCTAAAAATGACATACTGTAAAACACCAAATAGCAGCCAGACACATAGATAGATAGACACAGACAGATGAATAGAAGGAAACACATAAGAGAAGCAAATATTCTTTTCTATTCTGCTGCTCTATAAACAGACAAGTGTCTAGCTGATGTTTATGAAGTGAACGTTAAGTGCGTCTGAGCTGAACGAGAGCAGGTGTGCGCTGACAGACTGAACCCTGCTGTGAGAAAAGCATCACGTTTACTTCCTCCTGCCGCCTTCTGCTTTACTTCCTGTGTCGCCCCAGGACCGCTCGCCCTAAAACAGCCTCAAAGAGCAGCGCAGGTAATGCAGACCGCCAGACAGACCTGAATGCTCAGAACTAGACCTCAGGCTGTATGTGTGTGTTTGTGTGAAACAGACTGAGGAGTGAGAAACATGATGAATAATTGCTTTAGTGGAGCTAGTGGAGGTTCTGCTCTCTGGAAACACAAGCTGTTTGTTTATTTTGATCTTGAGCTTTTTCCAGAAGCTCTTGTTACTGCATCTCCTGCCATTCACTGTGTCCTGGTCTACACACCCCCTCTGTTTTGTCCCTTCATCTTCCCCTTGCAGATTCCTTCAGCCTCTTTTAATAGCAGATGTGAAAGAGTGAATAACAGAGAGAGGTGGAATTTCTCCAACTTTGCATCATCATGATTTCTGCAATGTTACAGCACTGTCAAAATGAACCTGTTCAATCCAAAAGAGTGGAGCTTTACATATCAACTACAGGTATTGCGACTTATAATAGCTTAGTTTACAGCAGTAGATGATAGAAACTATCCAATTTCCAAAAAATAGAAGGACTGTGGATATACTAGGATACTATTGTGGTACTTTTATATATATACTATTGTACAAAATGATTACAGTATTCATATATGTGACCCTGGACCACTAAACCAGTCTTAAGTTGCAATTGCTTATTTGTAGCAATAGCCAAAAATACATTGTATAGGTCAAAATGATAGATTTTTCTTTTATGCCAATGATCATTAGGATAAGTAAAGCTCATGTTCCATGTTCCAAGATATTTAGTAAATTTTCTAGCGTAAATATATCAAAACTTAATTTTTGATTAATATGCATTGCTAAGGACTTCATTTGGACAACTTTAAAGGCGATTTTCTCAATATGTAGATTTTTTTTTGCACCCTCAGAATCCAGATTTTCAAATAGTCTTGGCCAATTATTGCCCTATCCTAACAAGCCATACATCAATGGAAAGCTTATTTATTCAGCTTTCAAATGATGTATAAATCTCAATTTCAAAAACTGGACGCTTATGACTGGTTTTGTGGTCCAAGGTCACATATGTACTATATTTGTAATAGTTTTGGTCTCCAAATCTGATTAGATGGGAGACATCACAATACATTATAAGCCCATCAGTGTTAGGACTTTGTTGTGGTTGTGTCTGTAGGTGTCAGTAAGTGTGAGATTGATTCACTCAACTGATTCGTTCCAAATCACTGATTCATTCAGAAACTAATCAAGTATGAATGAGTCATTGAATCATTCGCTCAAACAATGTTTAAAACACTGATTCATTCAGGAATCAGGAATCATTCACATATGAGTAATTGAATCATTCAACCAACTGATTTGTATTAAAGTGCTGATTCATTTAGTCAAGTATGAATGAGCCATTGAAACATTAACTCAACTGATTCGTTTAAAATGTTTCTGTGGTTTCATTTGAAAATATTTTCATTAGCATAGCAAAAACGAAGTAAATGGCAATATTGTGTCTACAGTGTAAGTTCTAAATATTACCCTTTATTAATTGAATTGTTGTTTGGAAGCGGTATCACACTTATGGTGGTGTTTTTCTGAATGTCATTTTCGGAAAATGAATGTAATGATTATAATGAATACTTACAGTTTATAGTTGCTGTAATTAACATATGTCTGTCTGTTTCCCTTTCAAAAAGTAGGCTACTGTTAAAGCACCTAGATATATACTAAAGCATTATCATATTTACATACTGATCTGGATCTGGGCTTTGAGGTGTTTAGTCTTGGTCTGGTTTTGTATCTTGAAATTTGTGACAGAAGTTGGTTGAGTTGAAGTGCAAGCACTTTTGTCACTCTCTTCAAGAGAATCAGTCGTATAATTACAATATGAGTCTGTATAAAAGCCCAATTAAAAGAGCATCAAGTCTCTCGTCCATAAAGAACGTTAAAAATGGCCAATTAAACCTACGCTGTCTGATTCTGATTTACTCTTAAGTCGTTCACTTTTGCATTGCTGTTTTCATTGTTCTTTGCCTCTTGAATGAGCTCGTCACTCCATCATTTCTGCGTAAAAGTGAAATATTACTCATGTGTGAATGTACTATCCTAATGGGGGCTCGTCATTATCAGTGAAGCATCTGACTGCTGCTCACTTTTAATGCAGCTTTTTTTTCCCCTCCGTGCAGCCTTGCAGCTTTATCAGTCGCCATGACGATTGCAGCTTCCTTCCAAAACTCTGCAGCTGCTTCCAGCCCAATTCATGAAACATGCAAATAAGACACACACACACACACACACACACACACACACACACACACACACACACACACACACTCCAGCCCA
>JAFVLL020026309.1:0-32586 GCA_021397915.2 Tor tambroides
ACCAATGGACGTGCAGTTGTCACTGCGTGATTGAAAAGGCTTCAGTTGAAGAGGAAAAAAGAGTTTTTCCCATACAGCGTCTTATGACGCAGTACGAGTGAGAATATCGACAGGGAACTCAACTGTTTAACTCTTGGGGAGTTGGAAAATGAGCCTATTTTCAAAAAAAGTGGTGTTCCTTTAAGGTTATGTTTAACTTCCTTTTACACAGCTCTCTGAAATACTATTCTAATTGGTCAATCATGCGACAACTGCTTTCCCACATAACTGTGCTTACCCATCTCATATCAACTTTACATAGTTCTCTCAGTTTAATGTTAAATGTCAATCTAATTGTGTTTATGTTGCCATAATGACTGGCTGACTGTATAACGTGAAATACACCTTGGTATTGAATCATTATCATATTCACATACCATCTCTTTTCCAAGAAAACCGAGACATGAAAGGCACTAAATGGCCAAAGGAACTCTGTACCTATTGGATTTAAAGCAGTGTAAGCACCACAGTTCCGCTCTGGTTGAACAGTGATCAAAATGAATGTGTTATATTTCAGCCTAATATAATTTCTATGAGCTTAAGATGAGGTGATTGCATTTCTGGCAGAGATTCCCAAGACCCTCCAAATGTGCCGCAGAGGACATCCTTTAGTAAGTCATTAGAGAACATCATTATCATTCAACTTCTCCTTTGTGCTGGTCTTTCAGCATTGCTGTAGGACACAAATGATGCATTGCTTGCTGTGAACAATGAGCTATAAATAGAGTTCATTCTGTCCTGCAGGATCCTGTGGGCGTCCAGCTTATCCACTTCACTGTGGAAAGCTGCTAAAAGAGCCAAACTGCCTGCCTTCAATATGGCACCTCTCTCTTCCACTTCCTCTCTCAACAGGGCCAGAGGACTCAACATTCATCAGATGATTTCTTCATTTGACGCTTCTAATTTCAACTAAATGTCTGCTCATACACGGAGGTGAAAAATAAGATTAAAGGGGATTACACTGGGGGCACGTGTGTAATACCAAACACATGGTGCTGGGGTGGGTCCACCGTTTCTACAAGGAATTCTGTGGGGTATTTTAAGATATCCATTTTAATAGTGGCTGAATTTTCGACATTTCATCACATGCTCATGTTCCAGTCTCATGCTTCATTCTTATTTCTCAGCATGAATGTATTGATGACTTACATGCAATCCAGGGGCAACGGAAATATGGGTCAGGGGGTTGCTCTTAAAATGAGGGTTCACAACCTAATACACTACTATTGATGCAAAGACACTATATACATGTTCATGAAAGAAACCATCTGTCAAGAAAATCAATATAGATGTAAAATCAATGTACAACTGCTTTGACTAACAATAAATCTTTATAAATATTTTTTAAAAAGGCCAAATTGGTGGCGGCAATGTGTACTGGCAGTGAGTATTTTTTTTCCCTTTACAAATGTATTAATTTTACAATCTACTACCCATTTCAATGATAAAATACTTATGATGATAATAAAAAATATTAATAATAGAAATGTAAAAATTTCATTTTAATCATTTTTATGTTATAATCAAGATTTTTATAACTAATAATTTGTTATGGCTAGAGGATTTTAAAGGGGTCATCGGATGCCCATTTTCCAAGTTCATATGATTCTTTAGGGTCAAAATGAAAAGTCTATAACATACTTTGGTTAAAATTTCTCAATGTCAAAATCAGCTCTGTTTTTAACAAGCCATTCTAGTCCATGTTGCTTTAAATGCTAATGACCTCTGCTGACCCCGCCCCTCTCTTCCGTGGGGTGACGAGCAGTACTGTTTATTTTAGCCGTGAAACTGGCTAACTAGCATGTTATTAGGAAAGGCGATTAACAAAAATTCATAAAAAAACGTTATACTCACTTCTTCTGTAGATGAAGCTGGATCACGAATGATTCGTGCGAACATAGACGCATTTAGGCAGTTCGGGAATCGGCGCACTCATTTCAAAACGAATGTAACGTTACTCCACTGCATCTTCAGCGGCTCAGATGTCGGGAGTAAATGACGACTGCTATGTTCATTATTACATCCAACAACAAAACACCTCAATCGCTTAATGGCGGACAGCTCTCAGCTCACTCAGGGCAGGGCTAAGGTAAGACGGTCTTGTCAATCAACTATCGTGGGAGCGGCCTGTGCAGAACTATGTCATTCTGACAGGAATCTCAGAACAGCTTGATTTGAGAAAGGGGATTTAAAAAAAAAAAAAACACTGGGTGGATTTTTATCATTATAGGATGGATGTGTACACACACTTCCAACACACATTTACATTCAAACAACTTGTAAAGTGAATTTTGCATCTGATGTCCCCTTTAAAATAGATACATTTGTCAATAAAATGAAACAGGTAGGTAGTGTTCAAATTCACACTCCCACCCCATCTTCTGCTGTCATTCTCCACTATCCTGTCCAATTAAAGGCAAAAGCTCATGCAAAAAAGCAGGAATTTATGCAATACTGGTCAAATCAGAAGCTATCAAATGCCAGCGTCTTACCTTCCAGCACAGTAAGTTTGGCACTGGTGTTAATTTCTCCCATGCTGTTGGTGGCTGTGCACTCGTAGATGGCCTCGTCTCTGTGAGTACGCAGCGGCTGTATGCGGAGAACTGAGCCTGAGCCATCATCAAATTCAATCACCTGAGAAAGAAAGACACACTGTCAAATATTTTTCTCTCTTCTCGTCTTAAATTTACGACAAACCTTCAGACAGATCGTATATCTTCAAAGAGCAGTGGGTCTTTAATCACCTCCCTCTGAACTTTCAACCAAGTACTGTCTTCAGTTATTCTTCTAGAACTGCCACGTCTATCCATGGTGGATATTGTGACAACTGTTGATGACATGGGCTTTATTTCAACATGTTTTTTTTTTTTTAAATGCTATTTTACTTTAAAATGTACCGTTTTGAAAGATTAAAATAAACATTTAACAATATTTATTCATTTATTATTCACTCTGAAATGGGTCAAATGTTTGTTTTTTTCATACCTCATACTTTTTTTGCTTGTAAGTAAGCAAATAAGTAACATATAATAAAATGAAATGCAAAACACATGAAAAATAAGCTGAGCTATTTTTCTGTAGCATTGTTCCCTGTTAAATAAAAATAATGGTGCTCCATACTGACCCCAAACCATACTGAGGTACATTCACTTCAGATCTCAGCTCAAACCACAACACAGAGAGAACAGGAAAGAGGGCAAAGGGAATGGAGGGACAACACGGAGGGTTGTAAGGTAGCTGACGTCAACACAAAAGTATCAGCGTAAGAAGAAAAACAAGAGTGTTGCGCAAACGACTGATGATGGGAAGAATAAAGGCATCATGATGAGGTGGCATGGGAGAGACACTGACATGCTAAGAAGAGGCAGGGAAAGACAGTCACCTCAAAGCGCTGGGAGCTAACTTTCTTTCCTTTCTTCATCCATGTGATCCGAGGCTTGGGCTCACCCGCTGCTTGGCACACAAAGGATGCCACTCCTCCCGAAATCCCCGTCTGGTCCTCTGGAGATTTGATGAAATTTGGCAAGCCTTGAAAAGTGAGGTAGAAAGAAAAAAACACAGAAAGAGAGCAGCCATTAGTTCCTGAACTGTGGTCGTGCAAACCCATGTTAAACTAGTTACGAACGGGGATCCTTCAAACTAAACTAACATCTGCAGCTGAGCCTGAGAGAAAATTTAGCCCTTGTGTCAGAATGGCCCATTCTGTGTATAACAGACATTGTAACATTAATCAAAATTTCTAGAGCTGCCAACTGACAAACATTGCCAAATTTTTGGCAAATATTGTCAAAATTTTACAAAACATAAGCAGCACATAAAGACAGGTCAAGATAGTTGAACGTCTCGAGAACCCTGCATTATGTTATGACGTGCTCCGTCAAGCTCTGTCAATTTAACACATTCATTTAGTGCAATTAATTATAAAACAAAGAACATGAAAAAAGATTAACTTTAATCATTCATATTTTATCAAATTATTTGTTTGTAATTAAATCACACTGGAGCCCTATAAAACGTTTAACTGTGGAAAAAAAAAATTGTTTATTTTTAATTGTTAAAATGTAATGCATTTTTCCATATAATCACACAAAATTGAAGTGTTAAATTGACAGACTTAGAAAATACAAAATATACAGTGAATAAATCAATTGTCCTTTAAAAAAAATACATTAATTACATTATTGATCACATTATTGTGACAACCCTAGGGGCCAGATTTACTAACAACTTGCGCCAGCACAAACTGTCCTTTGGCATTAAAATAGTACTGTCAGGATTTACTAAAGACATGCAGTGAAGAATTGTCGCTGAAAAGGCGTGGACACAGTTATTTTTGCGCCTGACTTTATTGGATATGCATTTGTAGCAGAGTATTAAAATGAATCACGCAACGCGATTTACTAACGTTTGCCCTCGTCAAATTACTGGTATTTGTGCCATTGTTTAATGCACAAAAAAAGCACGTCTTAAAGCAGGCGCTAATTCGCGCTGCTCTTAGTAGATTGCGCTGGTCATTATGGAAATTGTCTGGCTGTGTACTTTAATGTGCGCATTGTTAGTAAATCACCCGCAGAATTTTCCCCTCCCAACAGCGCTTTTATGGAATTGCGCTCGAACGCTAATTTGCCGTTTAGTAAATGGCCATAGAACATATATGTATTTTTTAATAAAGAAATTAAATTAAATGCTACAGTCCTGGAAAACAGAAAATAAACACTGTTACTATGACTCAACCGCCAAAAGTGGCCTAAAGAATTTACAAACACGCACACGTGGACACGTGGAATCAAAACAATTCATTCTGTATTCAAAAGGAGGAACATTGTCAATAGTATGGCTAAGGGCTTGTGGCTAAACAACATTCAGGGTTGTTTTTAAACAGGCTGGTTGGAGCACGCAGCAGTTCATGTTTTTTGGGGGTTTTTTTGGAAGAGCATCTCACACACCCTGCTTCTTTGTCATGCATTTACAATACAAACAACAATGGGACATGTTTCATCACTGCTCAAGCTAGGTAGGGCGGTGCGAAGATAAAGACCCACACATATCGGCTGACTCATTTCAAACACGTAATGGCTTGCTTCGAAGGACATCGTTGACAGATCAAGCAGAGCAAGACCATTTGGCAGAATTGCAGCTACTGCGCAACATTCTGCGGAAATAGTGGGTGATGCGGGTGAAAGGTGAATCTCACGGTAAAGACAGATGTAAACATCATTTGCATACAGATATTATCAAAAAATACAAGCAACTCTTTGTAGTTGCTCTCTCAAGGGTGGGAAATAATCTTCAAGGACAAGCAGGCTGGTGTTTGACCTTATAAAATGTGTGCTGGTCCACAAGGACAGATTTCAACATTCTTTGTTTAGAAAATGCACCAAACGGTTTTTTGATGCACCTGTTTCGTAAAATATTAAAGAAAGTACATAATTGTATTAATATAATTCATTAAATAGTATAATTAAGTTCACAAAGTAGCTTTCTTCTAATCAGCTATTAATGTAATTACGTATAAACTCAAGAAACACAGTTAATTAAAATTTATCTGTAAATTTTTCTGTTAAAAGGCTTTTAACCATAAATATATTTCAAAAAACAGGGAACAAACAGAGAATATTGCCTTGCAAAATTTAGTGAAAAAGATTAAGGCAACAGTGATGAGAAACTTTGTAAAAATAAATAAATAAATAAATAAAAAAGACACAAATACAAGCTATACTCAAATGTATATACACTGCACTTGACAAATAAAAAAATAAAAATAAACAGTTATTTTTTTATAAAAAAATGAATTGAAGTTTGCTTTTAGATTTATTTTAGACAAGAAAAAAAAAATGTTAAAATGTTAAAACAAATGCATCATCCAGTAAATAAATATATAAATAAATAAATAAATGTGCAAACTTTAAATATTATACTAAACATTTTACTTATATTTACACCTGAATCTAACAGAATCCCATTTGTACTGTAAATTCTTTACCTCCATTAAAATACACAAACTGGACCCTGAAAAGCACCTTTAACCTGATCTCAGTTTATCAGTCCCGTGATTTCTGATAATCTCGTTCATAAGGAGGAGGCCACAGAATCCATTATCACAGTGAAACATCTCTAGTGAACCACGGGACACGTTGGAATAGATCACAGTGTCCTAGCGGGCGGTCCACGGTGGGAATCTAATCCTCTCTTAGTCAAAGGAGAGATAAATTACAACAGTGTGGAGACGACATGCGGCAGTACATATGATTCTCTTGGAGGGAACAAGCCGAGGGAATACGGTGCCACCGCAACGGTGTCCTTCCTCCTTTATACTCTGGGATCAAAGGGGTAGTGCTGAAGAAAACAAAATCAATACCTAGTTAACATAACATAGCGCCTACGGGTAAGGCGGAGAAGTACTGACTAGCAGACAGGGGCTGTTTGTTAAATCATCAGTATGGTGTGCCGGCTGGCTCGGGCTGCCCTTGCTCTGGGACATAACCCCCACTGGAGCTTTATCTGAGAAGACGACACACACAACTGTGAGACTGTTTGTGTGTATGCACCTGCATGTGGATCCATTGTAAAATCTAAGCCAATGTGTACCACACCAGCACCCCTATGACCAACAGGAGTATTGGCTGGCCTGACATTTAAATGACATTTACGTGCCGGTTCCTCTAGAGACCGGTTTGATTGGCACCGCAGAGCAATGCATACCCTCATAAAAGCCTTTCTGGCCACTTTTATCTCCTTTATAACCACACAAGAGAGTGGAAAGGTAGTTTTGAGAGCTTATGGCCTCTTCGTTCCAGTTATAGTGGTTAGTTGCTGGTAGTTTAATGGGTAAAACCCCCAACAAGATTCTCCAGTTACCTTGCTGGGAGTTTCCCAAAACATGGATACTTGGGTGTGCGTGTGATTTAAAGCTTGAGATGCGCGTCACTTTGACATTCAAGAGTGCTCTAACATCTGTCATGACAATTCTATTAGATGTACTCAGCATGTGGGGGGTTTTCCTCCCATTGTTTACAAGCAAGGATCAGCGGGCATTAACCCATCTGGGCACATGTTTCGAATTAAAGTACATAGAAACTTCTGAGAGTTGAGACGCATGATTGAACCACAGAGGTCTTGGGGAAAGATGGATAATAAGAGTGTAGACAGGCAGATAATTGGTTTGAGCAATACTTTTTTACTGATATTCAAACAATTTGAACTTTGGCTTTATTAATCAATGGTCTTTAAGAACGGCACTCAACAACACATTCACCATTAACTTTTGTAGGTTTTGTTTGGATAATGAACATTTACACAGTCTGAAACAAGGAAGAAAATACATTTGCAGCAATTTAGAGAACTGCAAGAACTACAAACAACAATACTACTTATATTACTAATATTAATACTACTATTAATATTAATATTAATATTAATTACTAATACTAATGCATTTAATTATGCTACTACTACTACTACTACAACTAATCATCAAGAATTATTACTGTTGTTATTCTTGTAATAAAAATATTATTATTCCAACATAACTACAACAATAAAAATAATGATAAAAACAACAACAATAATAATAGTTGTTGTTGTTGTTGTTGTTGTTATTACTCCACCTGCGGCAATACTCATAATAAATGATTTTAAATAGTGATCATGCAATTGAGTCAGTCATAAATAAATAAATATTGTCATAATAATTATTCCAACAAAATAATAATTATTATTTTATTAATTGATATATTATTATTATTATTATTATTATTACTCCTCATCCAATAGTCAGAATAAATGTTTTTTTATGGCCATGTAATTGTGTAAAAATAAATAACTAAATAGTTTCAATAATAAAAAGGCAGTATCATGTCTGAAATCACATCCTTAAGTACATAAATTAATAGTAGTATCATTGTATCATTTATTTTCATTACAATACTATTATAGTTATTAAAATTTTCAAGTAGTTTTTATTTGTCTATTTTCTATTTTCATTTGAAAGTTTTGGTAATTTTGTTATGCATTTTAGCCATTTTAAACGTAGCAACATTAGCAAACATGAACTAAGAATGAACAATACTTGTTCAGCATTTATTAATCTTAATGTTAATTTCAGCATTTACTAATGCATTATTAAAATCACAAGTTGTGTTTGTTAACATTAGTTAATGCACTGTGAACTCACATGAATAAACAATGAACAACTGTATTTTCATTAACTAACATTAACAAAGATTAATAAATAGTGTATTAGTAAATGAATTGTTCATTGTTTGTTCATGTTAGTTAATACATTATCTAATGTTAACAAATGACACTTTATTGTAAAGTGTTATCAATACAGAAATAAAATAAAAATAAATAAATAAATAAATAAATAAATAAATATATAACCCTGGCCTAGTCTAGTCAGAAACAACCTGAGGTGCATTTGGAACCATGCAGGCCTTGCTAAAAAGCAAAAAGTCCACATTTGTTACATTTATTGTGGTGTTTATAATACATTCTGAGTGAGATGGCAATCCAGAGGACCTTTCCAGTGGCCAGTGACTTTATCTTCTAGGTGCTCTTGAAACATTTGTAGAGCTCTCAAAGTCTCAAAGCCAACAGATTGGCGTAGTGCAGTTGTGCCCTCAACATGTTTGTGAATTGACAGAAGAGAGGTTCAGGGCTCAGGGTTACTTGACGCTCAAAGAGACTCTGTTGAGAGCACAGGTCATAAGAGGAGATGAGAGGGACCGGGCACTGACCTCCCAGGTGGCTGCGCTGTCGTCCCAGTCCTTTTGTATTAACCAACTCAATAAATCCACAGGCGCCAGAACAGGTGGCCTTGGACACCTGTTGACATTTATTTCCTATAGACCAGAGTCATGCTTTAGACAGTGGCATGTGGCCAGCGTAAGGGGAGACAGACATGTGGGACGCAAATTCCTGACAAGATGAAAGAACTTTACTTTTACTTGCAAACACGTTTTATTCACGTCTTGAAGTTACGGCCATTTACAAAATGGGTAATTTAAGGGCTTCCCTAGAGGAAACTGGTGTTGCAAAATGCATCAGAATTTTAAGGGAATGTTTTAAGCATTTATACGGCTTTTAAGAAAAAAGGCTTTAGAGTGGAGATGACAAATGGACACCCGGCAATTAGCAGCATTCCTGCTCCACAGAAACACCCGATCCGGATTGAGTACAAGGATCAATACGCAAAGCAGGGAGCCAGCCATTCATTCTCATTAATAATAGATTAGCAAGTTATCATTTTCACTCGTGCACTGAGCGGAAATGTGTCCGATGCTATCAGCTGCGGTTGTTTTACTGAAACTTGTCCATTAACTGGGTTTTAGACCTTTTACAGGATTTTGCTTTCAATTAACTCTACATCAAGCCAGTCATTTTGCTCTATCGGTTCAATATCTCCAGTTTCCCTCATTAACATGCACAATTCCCTCGCTAAATCCCATGCATTGGCATCTGCGGCAAACTCTCAAAGCGATGGGTATGCTTTTAGGCAAAGCGACGAATGGCTTTGGAAGTTGTCTGAAATGAAACTTATCAACACTTTGCTTTTGCAGGACTTGAGAGAGAAACGCAGAATTCAATGGACCAAAGAACAGAGATAAACAAATGATCGGATAAGTGGGAAACTAAAAAAAATAAATCAAGGAAAAACTATTCCCAGTGGGAATTTGTTCTCTAAGTGATCACGGTGTTAGGCTGATGTTGAGTGCGCCGCTTTCTAACGTTATTAAATTATTTAGGAGAATGTGCGGAACACAAATTCCGAGCACAATTATGCAGTTCCCTCTGTGAAGAGCATTAAAGTAATGGCTTTCCTCCTAAGACACTGCTGGAGAATTATCTTAAAGGGATAGTTCAGCCAAAAATGAAAATTCTGTTATCGTTTTCTCACCCTCATATCGCTCCAAACCTACTTCTGTGGAAAACGAAATATCTTTGATACGAAATATCTTTGAGAACCGAGGCTGTCAATTTTCACAGTGACAAAAAAGTACCCTACAAAGTAGTCACACAGTTCAAGTCTTCTGAAGTTATACAACAGTTTTATATGACGGACAGAGAAAAAAAAGTTACGTCATTATTCACAGACAATCTTGTCATACATTCACGAGAATTCATGAAACAGGTAGCAATGCCGTCTTTTTGAAACAGAGCTTTAAGTGTATTAAAGGGACAGTTCACCCAAAAATGAAAATTCTGTCATCATTTACTCACCCTCAAGTAGTTCCAAACCTGTATGATTGTCTTTGTTCTGCTGAACACAAAGGAAGATATTCTGAAGAATGTGGGAAACAGAGCAGTTCTTTCCGAACAGTATTTTTTTTTTTCCTACTATGGAAGTCAATGGTGCCCCAAAACAGCCTGGTAACAAACTTTCTTCAAAATATCTTCCTTTGTGTTCGAACAAAGAAATTCATACAGGTTTGGAACTACTTGAGGGTGAGTAAATGATGACAGAACTTTCATTATCCCTTTAAGATGATCCTGTTGTGGATTCATCAACGAATCACACTGATACAATTCTCGTGTCAATGATATGCTCACATAAGATAACAGCTCACTGGAGAGGACGAATTTCAATGAACAACGACTTAAATTTTCAACTCAGGTTCATTGGAAAAACGTGCATGTGGAAACATTTCTGCTAAAAAATTGTATCACATTGTTTCTTGTATGTTTCGCATCACTTTGAAAGATAAAATGTCTAGTAGGCTTAAGTGGTGCTAAAAGTGCTTTCAGATGAACAGAATCGGGCAACATTTTAAAATGTTGGTTGTTGCATATATCACGGATGTTCGGAATGAAATGTCTGTTAAAAGGTTAATGTTTTATTGCATTTTTGAAAATAATGTTACCTAATAAACCTAACCGACAAAAGAAAACATGAGAAAAACATATCTGTTTATGCAATTGTGCCATTTTAGCGAATTTGTCTACAAGCTTTTGAGCTCTTTTATCATGACTCATGTCTCACAGGACTTGACCTGAGCATTCTGCATCACAAGTGCCACGCTATACAAGATGAGCTACTGAACCCAAGTTTACTATGTCAGAAAAGCCATACATAAGGAGATGATTATGTGTTGCAAACATCAAAATGCATTAGTTTACAATATAGTAAAAGAGTTAAGTCTTAACATAGTATTGTGCAAAGTACCATGCGAAAATAAATCTTTATTAATCTATAACACTGCCCTGTAATCTTGGTGTGAAAACAAAGTTGTTGGCTGTTTTACTGTCACTAGTATTCATTTCAGTGCAGTGAACTGTATAGGTACACTTTTTAACATACAAAAATGTAAGTAAAGAGACATTTTTCCAATGAGCCTATGTCGTATATTATGGTCTGTTAAGTCATCGTATTACTTTAGGAGACTCTGTAAATTGCACACAAGTCATACAGACTACTTTCATGGTGCTTTTGTTTCTAATTTTTTTGTTTGTTTGTTTCCAGCACATAATTCATAATATCCACTTTTGTGTTCCAAAGAAGAAAGGAAAAAAGTGTCAGAACTGACAGAAATGAAGATTAAATAAAGTTCTTACACTGCCTGGGTGGAGGGTACACATGTAGCTACTGAGGGGAAAAATCATTTACTAAAAGAATTAGCTCAATGTTCCCTCATGCGGCTTTGACAAATTGATGGAAAAAAAGAGCTTCCTGTTTAATAGAGGTAAGCTGTATCATATGACCAGGCAGTTTAGTGGAGGTTTAGCATTACTTCAGCCTTTAAACCGGTGCCCATGCTCAAGTCTTCAAAGCCGTGACTCATTATCTGTCTTTCCCACTGTCGACATGATATTGGATCAAAGACGGAGACGAGCAATCATGAGGGAATATTGTTACTACCTCATTACTCGGCCCTCATGATAGAACAATAGAGTTATTCTGCCTCGCAGAGAAAACCTTCCTGTTTAGACAGAGCCATCAATATTAAAACACACACCGCCGCTAATGCGAGTGCTTTCCAACTGGCTTCTCATAGGGCCATTGTTATGAGGAGCACAGAACATCGAAAGTATGCGCACAATAGTCCGGAGCCATCCGGGCCTCGCTGTTGGCAAAGGGACAAGAGGAATGTTTGCATGAGAACACAGATAAGTGAGCATAACGCTTGGTTTGCAGGTGGCACCAGACTGAGAACTGTACTAGACAGAAGGTACAGAAAGTTCTGGGTGACTCTGAACGCTTAGGGCAGCCAGGCACTATGAAAGATTAAGGAGCCATGAAATATCACCAGATTGGAATTATTTTGAAAGGTTAACCCAAAGTGATCGCCCGAGACCATTCTAGAGAGCTTCAGGAGCCTGCGCACCACAGGTACGCTGTTATCGAAGGCCGCAATTATGACATACATGGTCATAAATCTGGCTGCTTTATTTGCTATGACCTGCACGTAATCCGAGTTAACCCGGCATTTTCCTCAGAGGACTCATCTAGTGGATGACGAGTTGGAGGAAAAATATTCTAGCTTCAGCACTGGAAATGAGTAATGGGAATTCTGCCTGAGGTTTACTTTGATTTTTCAAACAAGCTTTGAAACTCATGCCTTTTTTGAGTCTTTACCCCTATAAAAAAAAAAAAAAAAGGTGCCATGGTTACTGCACCAACAAAAAAATAAAAATAATAACAAAATAAATAAATAAAATGAATGAAAAAATGTTTTATGACAGAAATAAATGCCATGTTTCACAAATAGTCAATTTTATTTTAATAAAATACAAATTATATATACTTTTATAATGCTTTTTCTATAATATAATCAAAAATAAAATCCAGATTTTTAAAGTGATTTCAAACATTGCAATATCACAACTAATTATTTAACAGTGTCATTATATTACTAGTGTTTTAAGAATTAAATTAGATTATAAGAAAGTTAATGTAAATGTAAAAATAGGCATACACAATGCACTCTTGCATAACCAATATCGACCAATATTGCTAAATTAACAAAAGCCACTAATACTGACCAATAACCAAAATATCAAGCATCCCTTGCTCAGTCAAATTCAAGAATATTTCATATTTAAGTATGACATGTTTAAGCAACACAATCTTGCTGCTGTATATTAAATGAGTGTGCACATGTACTGATTTTGAAAGTCTTTCATCTTCATGCATAAACAGCTCCGGGAGAGCTCAGAGGAGGGAAGCAGTTAAAGCTGTTAGTTAAAGGGCAGCCGTCACCTTGGCACAGTCTGTGCCATTGACTGGCGGTTGGGCAGAGAAAAGCTTAAGTGCCCCCCAAGGAATGGACGCAAAACAGGGATGTAGGATTGCAGAGGAGATCAGTGGCTAGATGCTGGATCAATGGGGACCCGTTATGGGTTACGTCATCCATCACAGTCAAAGCCCCTCTGACCCACACTAACCAAATTAATGCAGCTTCCCAAGATAAAGGCCCACTTTTAAGCCCACCTAATCACTGCTCACACATGCCTATGCCCTTTTCTACAAGTCTGGAGCATTTAAACTTTCACACCATGTGTCATGAGAAAATTTAATTACAGTCCCTTTGGAATCCAAACACAAATGGGCCTGGACTTGACTAGAACGTTCATTAAAATAAATTCACCACAGCAGATCCACAAATACAAAAGACTCCATGAGAGACTGTCCTTTACTTAATAATGTTATACCATTCAGCTATGAACATATCTGATTAATTTAATTGACAAAATTGTCATTATTAAAGGGATAGTTCACCCAAAAATGAAAATTCTGTCATGAATTACTCACCCTCATGTCGCTCCAAACCCATAAGTCCTTTGTTCATCTTCGGAACACAAATTAAGATATTCTTGATGAAATTTGAGAGCTTTTTGACCCTGCATAGACAGGAACATAACTACCATGGTTCAAGGTCCAGAAAGGTAGTAAGGACATGCGCTTGTCATGGTACTCTCGCGAGCGCGCGTCAAAGACTGATACGGAAGAGAGAAAATTGTTGAATTAAGTCATTATTTTTGTTTTTGCACACAAAACGTATTCTTGTAGCTTCATAAATTACTTGTAGCTTCTTGTAGCTTAATAAATTACGGTTGAACCACTGATGTCTATACAGGGTCACAGAGCTCTCGAATTCATCAAAAATATTTTAATTTATGTTCCGAAGCGGGTTTGGAACGACATGAAGGTGAGTAATTAATGACAGAATTTTCATTTTTGGGTGAACTAACCCTTTAACTCACACTTGTGTTGTTCCAAACCTGTATTTTTTTTTTTCTTTCATGGAACACAAATGAAGATATTTTTTTCTTTTTTTGCAGAATTTCCAAGCTCTTTATTTTCATACAACCAACAAACAAACAAACAAAAAAACTGGACGATGACCACTGTAAAGATGGTCATATATTGGTATGCTGATAAATCAGACTTTTTAAAAGTTATAAAGCAGGGTATTGATACAAAACAAAACAAAAAAGACAAAGTAGGTCAATATATTCACTCTCAGGATGGGACACCACAGTATTTTTAGCTAAACTGTCAGAACTGGACACCAAATTATTTCTAGTTGGTCTTCCAATTACAGTATTAAACAAAACACACACACAACATTTTCCATAGTATGTAAAAAGAGCAACTTGGACGTTCTGCAAAACACATGCAAACAATGACAGAAAAGTAATTTTTGGGTGAACTATATCTTAAAATTTTAAAAATATTAATGTGTGCTTATAGCTTATAGTCAATCCCAAATATAGCCAGAAACAGCATCTAACCTGTAAACAGTCTGGCCAAGGTTACCCAAACAGGTAACCTAATATAAATGCTCTTCAAGTTTGGGGAAGCAGCCTCCCTCAACGATGAGAAAAAAAAAAAAAAATGCTTCACTCAAGGGAGAAACAAAATATTCTACTCCAGGCACCATGAACTGAACATGTGGTGCATATTTCTGCAAGAATGTTAGAACAGAGCTGTTTAGAAGAGCAACTCACGAAATGCAGAAGAGGATCAACACGAAATGCGGTTCATATTGCCAGCCTGTCCAATCCTGGAGGCCTGTGCAAGCCAAGTGTGTGGGTCACATTGTACAAGAACAAAGAGCATTAGTCATTGACAATTATGGGGTCAGCACAAAGGGGACAGAAAAAAAGGTTATGATGGGAGTCAGAGGAGGATGAGGAGAAGCCAGCTTTAATGCAGATGAGAAGCAGGGGATGTGAATTCCCCACAACAAAATGTCATAAGCTCTCAGACGCAAGTCTGTACTAATGTGATTAGCTGCTCATGTCTGTGATTACATAAAAACGCTTTATGGATATTAACAAGCCGAAATGCCCCCACAACCCTCATCTCAGATGCTGTACAGAGGCTCTTGGAGAAGATTCTTGACAATGCAGCAACTTCTCAGAGCAGCAACTGCTTGAACATGTAATAGATTTGTTGTGACATAGTGTGCACACAGAATACAGGAAAAATCATGATAAGTGGAGGGACATACAGTAAGTTCCAGACCACTAGTGAAAATAAGAAACGCACTAATATTACAAGCCTGGTCAACGGATATTAAATTCTGTACTATTTTGTCTAAACAAATTAAAAAATACATTAAGAA
The DNA here is from genome assembly GCA_021397915.2 of Tor tambroides. NCBI lineage: Eukaryota > Metazoa > Chordata > Actinopteri > Cypriniformes > Cyprinidae > Tor > Tor tambroides. The sequence continues at coordinate 15,609 of JAFVLL020026309.1, forward strand.
CTAAAATCAATCATTTTGTGAATTTAGGCATCACAAATGCCTAAAAAAAGTGAAAAAGGTGTATTTATGCATCACAAAATGAATAGCATAATGAATATTAAAATGTTCAGATCTGCTAAACATTAGGCTACATTTAACTAAAAGTTATTCAATTAAAGTAATAATAAATTCATTTTAAATATTAACTTCAATTGAGCCTAAGATTACTACAAAGGTCATTTAAATGTAAAATAATAATAATAATAATAAAATAAATAAATTCAGTTTTCTAATAGACTTTTATTAGAAAGACATTTTATACTATTCTATTCACGATTTCAATAAAATGTAATAAATGTAAATATAAATGTAAAATCAAGTGATATTAACATGCAAAATAAAAACTAAGGCCCTGTTTACACTAGTGCGTTTTCGTTTTAAAACGGCGTTTTAGAATGAAAACGATCAATGTTTACACTGGCGTTTCCGCTGCGTTTCAGAAACGATCTCCGTTTACACTACACAACTGAAAACGCATGTCACATGACCATTTATGCAGGTACAACCATAGATGTGTATAGGTCGATTCCCTATTATTTAGATCGCGGACGTGTCTGCGTGCTTGGAGAGGTCGAATGGGGAATCTACCCATACCTATCTATGGGTACAATAACGAGCATGCTGTTATTGTTTACACGGTCGTCAAGGATACGCAGAGCGAATGTGGGCAGCCACGCCATCGTTTTCAAAAGTCTCCGTTTTGGTCCGTTTACACTGAAACGCAACCCCGGAGTTTTCAAACTAAAACGGGGTCTGCAGCGTTTTCAAAAGTCTCCGTTTTCGACCTTGAAAACGCCGGAGTAGTGTAAACGATAGGCGTATCCGTAGCAAAAGTTATGCGTTTTAAAACGAAAACGCACTAGTGTAAACGGGGCCTAAATATAAATAATAAATCTATCCAAATATCCCAAATAAAGAAAGGAATATTGTCAATAACTGTTATGGTAACGATATTTTGCGCATCACTAATGTCGCAATGTTAAAAAATAATAATAAAAAAATTAAATTAAAATTAAAAGTAAAATAAATCATTTATTTTGTGGTTACACACTACATGACATTGAAATGCACCAGTGATCATGTGATGCATGCTGGTCCTGCAGGCTTTAATCTTGTCTTGACGATGAGGTCATTCTCACGGCAGCGATATTATAAGGGGTAAGTGGAGTGGGAGGATGACATACTCACACGTATGATGGTTCAAATAGCTTTTATGGCTGCCCTTCAGTCAAGGACACTGGATGATCTTGTCATCAGATGACAGCACTGTATCCTGGCCACAGCTGAGAGTTTGGGGACCCTGCGATCGACCGCCATAATTAAGCTATTAATCTCACATCATTAACCTCCGCTGACCAGTTCTTTAATTCATTGCTGTGATATTGCCTTTCTGCCTTATGCAAACCTTCTGCTCTCTCCGTTTCTCCGGCTCTCCTCTGGTGTCTGTCATTGAAGGATCACAGCTGGAGACTAACAAAATTACCTCGCAAGTGCCACTCGATTGAGGATACGGTTACTTTTAATTAAAAAGAATCAATTTCTATTCCTGTCAATTTCACTCAGTGACCATATGGACACTTGAAAACACAATCCAATTTGCCGCCGATCACCGATTCGGCCCTGCCCAGCCCGCCGGGAAAACAATAGCTTGCTTAATTGATTTATAGAGGTGGTCCTCTACATAGCGCTCCAAGATAAAACGTAAAGGGTCCTCATTTGCAAGCGTTTCACAATACCTAAGTGCTCCTCTAACAGTAGGCCATATGTGTGGGTTGTCAGACAGGATTTTATTTTGTACCGAATATAAAGAATTAGCTCGACTGGGAGAAAAATTAAAGCTCTCTCTTTGACTTTCAGATGGGATTTTAAGGCACCTTCAGTTTTTGCTCAAAGAACTGAATTATCACAAACCTTCTTGCCATTAGAGAGCAGAGAGCGATAGGACGGAAAAAGGATCGATATACGGACAGATGGCTGCAAGCTGCCTCTCGTAACATATAGAGACAAATAGCATCAGAAAAATTCCACTGCAAATGGAAAAAAAAAAAAAAAAAAAGTAATTTGACAAGTTCAGCTAAATCAGATAAATGCAACAAGACCTTGAAGAAACCTTGTACTAGCACATTTTTAGCAGCATCCTTTAGAAATGCTGTATCAAGGCCTGCAGGTCCAGTAACTGAAAGTAGGCCTGCAGTTTCAAGTTGAGATAAACTACTAATTGAACTACATTTTTCAGTAGCGTGACTGTAGGCTGTTTTAAAGGGCACCTATTATGCCCCTTTTTACAAGACGCAATATAAGTCTCAGGTGTCCCCAGAATATGTCTGTGAAGTTTCAGCTCTAAATACCCCACAGATCATTTATTATATCATTTTGAAAATGCTTATTTTGAGTGGAAGCAGAAACAGGCTGCATTTTTGTGCTGTGCCTTTACATCTCATACCTCAGCTACTGTGCCAAAAAGCATGTGTTTGGTTTTGATTATCATGTCTATTGCGCTGAAATCATGCATTTTAAAGCCATATCAGTTTAAACTTCTGATATAGGGTTTTCTGAGCGCACATCCGAAGCACAGAAAGCGGCTGTCACACAGCATGTGAGTACTAAACTAAGTTCTCTTTCATGTCTTATTGCACCTAAACGGTCAAATACACACAAGTTTACGTTAAAAACACACAAGTTACAAATACAGTCAGTTATGTCTGTGAAGGTAAACTGCTGGGAAAGAAACGGCATGTTTATATTAGATCTATGTATTAAGTGACAGCAGCTTAATACTGCGGTCTATGCTGATAATATGACCCAAACAAAATACAAACTAACAAAAAGAATAAATAAATCACTCTCTGCTCTTGAATAATTTCTGTAGGTCTAATAAGAAGACATTTATTTCTTGAATGCTGCTTTTAAATGCTCTAGCATGAAAATAAAAATGGCGGACTGTGTGCAGCTCACTCAGGGCGGGGTCTCTGCTAATACGACAGTGTCCGTTAACAGTCGTGGATGGGGCTTGTAAAATGTTATGTTGCATTTTACAGATTATGCAAATGGCTTATGATTTATGGGGATTTTTTTTAAAAAAGGAGCAGGCAGATTTTTATCATTATAGAGTGGTTGTGTACACACACTGCCAACACACATTTATGCCCAAACAGCATGTAAAAGCAAATTTTGCATAATAGGTGCCCTTTAAACAAAATAACTTTTCAAGCAACAAGCTACTTTTTACATTTTTTCTTACACCTCAAAAAAAGGAAAAAAAAAATTGTTTTGTAACACTGTATTGCGTACAAGTTTACAGTCGAGATACTCAAGGTAATGCTCAAACATGCTTACCTATTTTGTTTACGCTCTCTCTCAAATGAGGCATTGGGAGGTCCAGTTCATTTTAGTGTATGGGTTTGTTCAAGTGGCTCTTTTAAATGAGCCAGTTCAAAAAATGATACACAATTTATTTCAGTCCCTATACTGACGCTTCTATAACAATTTATGTCTTCTTTTTTGCACTGGTATAAAAATAATGCTCCTTTTTATTACATAAATAGTGCTGTTGTCAGAGGTTGCAAGATAAACACTAGCTAGCTGACAGACAGACAGACAGACAGATAGATAGATATAGACAAAATCTGACTTTGAATTTCAGCTTATTTCTTGACAAAACTTAGCATCTCCAATTGATATTTTAGACAGCTACTAATTAGTTTACTTCTTTCAGCTGAAAGAAAGACCACTTCTTGAAGACTAAAATGACTGGAAGTGACTGTTATGTAAACCCTAGACACCACGTCTGGAGGAAGCAGTTATGAAGAAGACCCCAATCAAGCAATCTGGGTGGCTTTAAATCACACAAATGAGACATAACTACCTAAACAAGGCTCGAGGAACAGCCCTCAGTCTCCTCGCAGGAGCTCCTGTGCCATCTGAGTAATTTTGACTTCTTTGAGCATTCAGTATAAGAAAGTGCCTTAATTTTTCATCCGTCTGATTTAGGTAGGCTCTGTTACCATGGTGATCAACGTTCGCAACGCCCCACCCTGTAGTTCTGGCTCCACTGCCCTATAATTCAGAGCGTTGCAAAGCCAGTTCTTTCATGTTGAGCAACTCAACCCTCTCTGATTACAGACAACACCACAAAAAAGACCATTTGCGGTAGTCAATATTTAACCTCCCCTCTATTTTTAAAGTTTTATTTGTTTGAACATCTTTACAAAGTATTTACACCAAAGAAGCATCACCATAAAGCAGTATCGCACTAGGATTTAGGTGTCTGAAACCTTAAGTATAGTCAAATCTAGAGCTAAACTCCAGGAGACTCGTTCTCAAACCATCAACAGCACCTACAGCAGCATGTGATGACACTAATGAGGGTGCTGTGTTAATGCGCTAGACATGAACATGCAGAACACTGAACAAAAGACACAAAACTCGAGATAGGAATAAGCAAAAAGGTGTAAAGTTTGTTGACAGTGTGACAACGACTGTCTTTATTCTGGTTAGGCGTGAAGTCAACATGAAACAGTGCATGTAACCTGTTTTTCATTGGGATGCACTGGTATTAAAATTCAACCCAGTCATTATTTTCATGTTATAACTGATAAATAGCAAACATTAAAATTCTACACTGTTTTAGTCTAAATAAATAAAAAAATGAGATACTAAAATCAATCATTTTAATGGTATGTTTAAATGTTTAGTGAATTTAGGCATCAACACATTACAATGTACAGTATGAAAAATAGAGCTGCATTTTCAAATAGATAAAGACTATATTTAAAAGTGTTATTCAATTGTCAGTGTTTCAGACGAATATTAGATTATAGCAAAGGTAATCTGCATATAAAAATAATTAAATATCCAATGTCATATTTGATATGCCATGCATCTCTGAATTACACAGTAAAACAGGAAAATCAAGGCTGTAAAAACAAATATGGTAAGACGTGGTCAAATTAGCAAAATGTCAGCAAAAATACTGGTGCAAACTTGTGTGTAAAATTTCAACAAATTTAAATCTAATGTGAAATTCGGATGGGAAAATACTTAGCCTCAATCAAAATTCAGACTGTTTATAATCATATTGCAAAGGACTACATTTTACCCACAGAATTTCCTCATACAAAAGTAGATGTAAATTGTATCTATCTGGAAGTTATAATAATATTTATATTTTGAGAAATGATTACGAAGCCAATTTTTTCGGCATAAAGTGCGCATGCATTAAGAAAGTCAGCAGAGTCAATTTTGGCTGCCCGTTCAATTCATGTTTCAAGCTTGTGTTGTGTATTGCCATCCCAAAGAAGCACAAAGTCACTTTAATTGACTTTTACCTTTATCGTTCCACGCTAGTGGGGAAAAAAAGAAACTAAAAATTGCTATACGTGTACAGCATTAGACTTACAGCACTTCAGAACACTTACTGTACATACAGTTGCACTTTTTTGGTTTAATTGCATCTATTGTCTTCATTTGTCAGTTGCTTTGGATAAAAGCATCTGCTAAATAATTAAATGTGAATGTAAAATGAAGAATTTCTCATCAAATATTCCATTTGAATAAAAGAACGACTGATTTGATGACGTTTCAGATTCGAAACACTTGAAATACTAAAGTGCTTCTTTACATTTTTTTGAAATACAGTCAGTGTTACTTTGCATCAGAGATCGTTTTGAAAAAGTCTTCATCGAGAAAGCAGAAGCACGATTTTCAATCACAAAGGCTTTGCGACTTTAAAAGTGGCAACAGAAGTCAAGAGAATAAGCTTCAAGGTTACCCTGATGCTAGCACCTCCTCTGAACGGCTGAAAGATTTAAAGGTTAAACGAAGCAAGTGAAAAAGAAAGACGGCGAGCAAGCCGATGCGAGAGAGAGAGGCCTAATGGAATTACAACAGCCTTGTGACAGTGGTGCAGACGGGTCACATGGCGAATTAAATGGCTCTCTGACCCATGCCAGAACTGAGCCTTGACCCCCGCTCGACCTGTGGAACCCACAACATTGCCATGTCACTCATGCCGCATCTCAGCGATCCACACGCTCATTCACAAGGACAATAAAGCAGTGTGGCCCACGAGAACGGCTTTCTGATCAACGGAAATGCATCGCTCATCTAAAAGCCAGCGAAAGTTCAGGCGAACAGTTTGTTTGAATTTCGGGGTCATATCGTGCCACGCGAGCGAAGCATTAGATTGCTCGCTCATGCCTGCAAACAATTCCACAATGCCATGCACTTCCAATTTCACAAGGTACAGGAAAAGGCACAGGAAAAAATGACTAGTCAGCTGAAGTGCTGTACTTACTGTCTGCCTGAGAGGAGAATTGCACGCAGCTCAGCAGTAGCAGAAGAGGAAGCCCAATGGGCAGGAGGGGCACGGATGTGCAAATATTAGGCACCATGTTCCAGGTTGGCACTGCTCCCCCTCGGTCCCCGCTCTGCTCTCGCAGCTCTCACGCAATCATAGACTAAAACCTGAGGAACACAGAGACAAATACATGTTAGCATTTGAGTCAAGTTAGGACAAACAGGCATGTACACTACTGAGTGCGGGCATGATGAATTGAGTGGTCTGTCTAGGGGCAACAGGGTTAATGAGGTAAGCAAATGCTCTTTTATCAAAGTAAACTAAACCCATAATCTGCTGCCGGTTAGCTAAATATCAAAAGGACAAGAGAGAATTGGGAATTCCCAATAACCGGCCGCCACTAAAGGCGCCCATTAAGATTGTAAAGTGGCTCTGTACAGATGGCCCCAGATCTCCTGAAGTGTGGCGGTAATACAGTATAGCCACACACACACAGCTCCCTAAGGATGAATGCTGGTTTAAATCAGCGCTCACAATATCCGAGGTCTATGAAACTGCCAGAATATACGGGAAGTTATGTTGAAACTGCAGCTTGTCGAGCTAAGCTGCTCAAATTTAAAGTAATTAAACTCGTCACACTAACGTCTTTCTAGAGGTTACTAACAAAACGTCGCAAAATACATTGAAGTACAATGTGTTGACTAACATACTAAAGCATGTCAAGTATGATTAGAATTTGAACTGTAGTGTGTTATTCAGTATTACATTTAAAGTTAATATATTTGAAAATGTACTAAATTGCAACTTCATCATTATAAACTAAAGGTGTAATTCCAAAAATATTTAAATACATCACATACAGGTTTCAACAGAAATGACATTAAAATATTCTTTGTTTACCATAAATGCATGTCAGTACATTTCGCAGAATTCCATATTTCAAAGACAACAGAAGGAATTATCAAATTACATATAAAGACATAAGTGGGTCAAAAACACTCAGCTAACTGGAGTTATTACAAATTTAAACTATAATTCATTTTAATTTAACTGCAATTAACTCGCAATTAAGTGTCCGAGAACATTGCGTCTGCCACTTTGACATCAATGCGTTCACTTGTCTGATCTTATCGGTTTAATAATTTCCACAGTGTGAGTGGTTGGTGATTTTCACAAGCAAGAATGTGAATAGAACAAAAACAAAGGCTCAAGTCTCAAGTGAGAAATACTCAGTTCACCTGAGGAGGTGTTGACTAGCCAATTATTAACACACTGATTTCGGATGCATGTTGGATGCGTGCTGATATGCCTGGCTGCCGTGTTTGTGAGAGAGTGCCAAAAGAAACAATGAACAAACAGATCCTAACAGGGAGGTGTTTAAAGAGTGTTTATTTTTTCATCCAAAAGGCTTTTTGTTAATCTTTCTTGACAAGAGGGTTTGTGTTCTAAAATAACAAGAGACGACGTACATGTTGAGTCATAGCTCAGTTATACCAAAACACCTGGAGGGGTTTCAGCACCGCAGCAATCATTCTAGTAATAAGCCTTCACTACCTTTGGAGGCATATCAAAAAAAGAGCAGTTGATTAGGTCACCAATAGAGAGGGAAAATCGAGACTAGCATTGGCTTCGAGCATGACCTACATTTGGAAAACACTGGTAGGATTAGCCAACTGATCCACTTTTTAATACATTCCTCAAAGTCAAAAACCTATCATTTAAAACCTGCCTGCCAATCACCGAGCTCTTACACCACGCCTGACTTGTTGGTTCGGGCCGGGGTTATGGAGAGAACGAGTAAATAAACTGATAACAGCACAATAGCAGAGTGAACATATACATCATGTGAGATTTACCCAAGGATCAATGATATTGCGCAATAAACCCAGATCAAACAATCATCAATCTCATAACGCTGTTGAAAAGTCACGGTTTCGTTTTAGAAAACTAGGCTATACTAGCGTCCATTACTCAAATTTATTGTGCTTTTAGCATGAATCCAGTGGATTATTAAGGATTATGATCTGAATAAGGATCATCATTGAACAAATGCCACTTGCAGTTATTCGTGTGCATCTTATATCACGTGACATTCATGTTCAAATGCTCAGACATACAGATAGCTTTATCAAAAATGTGAATTGGGCAGAAGTAGCAAGAGGACAAAAATGTACTAGTCATATTTCACCCCAGAAGCAAAATAAAAAAATAAAAAATAAAATACAATGTTTTTTGAATAAAGCAACTGAAGCATATTTTAGGAACATGAATATATATATTTTCATTATGGAATTATCGTCATGAAAATTAAGCACATATACCCCTTCAAATTCCCATCAATGTAAGGCAAAAATACTGAAAATCATAAAAAAAAATAGATAAAATACATAGAAATCATCCTGTCCAGACAGCAAGATTTATTTAATTAAAATCTGCATAATATACACATCCTATGTTAATATTTTTACAATTCAGGTCTTCAATTTTTTTTTTCTTTTTTTTCTTTCACATTTTATTACTTTGATGGCAAAGCTGAATTTTCAGCAGCCATGACTATCATTCTAATATGCTGATTTGGTGCTCAAGAAACCTTTATTACAATCAGTGTTGATTTCTAACATTATAAATACCTTCATTGTCAATTTTTTGAACAACTTAATGTATCTTTGCTGAACAAAAGTAATAATGTTTGGGGTTTTTTCCAGTCTTTTACTGACCTTTAACTGGTAGATAATACAAACTCAGACATTACCCTACAGATCAATATGTGACTAGCAATTTTGCATTGTGACATGCTAATATGTCATCGTAACTAAGCAAAGGTTCATTACTCCTGCCTCTGCGGAGGGTCTCATCAGTGTGAACGACCCAGGAATCTCATCTTAGGTCCACTGTGTTCCTACCATCAAGGATAAATAAACACTTCTCTCCTTGTCACTCTTTAGGCACATCTCCTTCCAACCGCTCCGACACCAGTGATTGCTTTTCCCTTAATGGCCCATCCAGAGATAAAGACAACAGGAGATCTATGGCAGGGCCTTGTGTAGACAACCTTATTGACGTCTTTAGGGAAGATAAAGCTGAGTCCTTACAACAAGACCTGTGTTGAAGAAAATTGTCAGACACCATAAACAGCACGGGCCACGGCTCCTGGTTTAGCCTGGTCTGTGATTTCGACTACAGCACTGATGTTCAAGTTTAATCTTTCATACTTTGACAAGTTTATAAAACATATGACCCAAGAGAAAGTCTTAGATAACTTTGAGAGCAAACAGGAGACGGTAAATCCGATGAAATCAAATAAAAGTGGAAGGTAAGCAAATTACTTGGTGCTACACTTCATGTGGGAGACGGTTTCTCTTGACATAGAGGTCTGCACTGCAAAATAACAACAACAACATGCTCGAGTTCAGCTTATAACAACCTTTTGTGCTCACAAGCTTTCTGATAAATGATTCTTTTCACTGATAAAATGGCAACATCTAGCAAATGTAAATTAGCAAATAATGTCAAAAACAATGGAAAAGAAATTAGCATTTTTTTGAGGAAAATGTTTGTGCTAAAACATACCACCAAAATATCAGGATGGTTGCCATTTTGTAAAATTATAAATTTTCAGTCGTTATCATATTGGCTACAATTTTCATATCTGTGCATCCATAATAGTGATTTATTTTAAGAAAGACCAAGACTATATCCAGATGCACTGGTATATTGTGCTTGACATTTAAACTCTTTCACTGCGTGTTTATATCTCCATGAAAAATTCTTTGTTTACATTAAAGTATTACATTAAGCCCTCAAGTACAGTGTGATGGAATGTAATATGACTCATATGAAAAATGTATAGGCCTGGACTATTGACACGCCAACAGTACACGTGAGACGTAAATAGAAGGGCCATCTTTACAGTCTCTTTTGTGAGTAGACGACCAAACGTTCCCTCAGTCCTTTCCGTCATGATGTGAGCCTGCAATCACATTTGACTCTTAGATAGATGGCATCAGATGTGGTGACAGCTCAGTCATTTATTCAGTATAAATGCCAATAAAAAGGAGCAAAAGCTCTCTGAAAAAGACATAACCAGGAGATTTACTGTCATATTTTGAAGATTACCAAAAGGCTTCTCATTCCTTCCTGCAGCCACAAATCAATCGCAGAGTGATTCAACAGAAATGAGATGTACTACTACACACAGCGAAACACACACTGAAGAAACGCTTGATGTGGAATTCACTGTTGAGTTATTATTGATGTCACAGCATGAAGCAAAGGTGCAAATGTATTGCGCAAAGAGGTTTTGTGAACAAAAAAATCATTTATCTAATGACAATGCCAAATATGGCCCAAGATACATGACCTCACACAGTGGGGTTTGAATAGATTTGACTGGATAAGTACTAAAGATTGTTGTAAGCAAAAGATACATGAAATTGGACTCTGAAGTTGGACTATGGGTTACTAGATGAATTATCTAAAGGTTCTGGCCAGCACTTCAACCTCCAATTACTTCTTAAACTTCAAAACAAACATACAAACACAAAAGTATACCAAGAGATAAAGAGTCAACTAGCTACATACTTGATGTTCAACAGGTTATTATTACTGAAAACTGCAAAGAATCTCAGCTGATTATAAACCTGGAGTTGAACACAAAACGAGCTCAATCAAAGTCGACAGCACTACGTATGCGACAAAGAAACACAATGCCTCGGAATCCCCCACAGCCTGCTAAGTTTACCCTCAGCGTCGGCACCGGTGCTCAATCCACACACAAACAAACAGAGGGCATGTCAACAGAGACCTGTGACACCTGAATCAATACTGCCGGAGACTGAATAAGCACATCTTGACAATGAAACACTTCATTAGAACAAAATGCCTCTTAAATATGGAATCTGACATTTTTAAAGTAGTTTTCATGTCAAAGAGGTGAATACTAGGTGTTGGGCTATATGGTCCATAGTCATATGTGACCCTGGACCACAAAACCAGTCTTAAGTCGCTGGGGTATACTTGTAGCAATAGCCAAAAATACATTGTATGGGTCAAAATTATAGATTTTTCTTTTATGCCAAAAATCATTAGGACATTAAGTAAAAATCATGTTCCATGAAGATATTTTGTAAAAATTTCCTACTGTAAATATATTAAAACTTAATTTTTGATTAGTAATATGCATTGCTAAGAACTTCATTTGGACAACTTTAAAGGCGAATTTCTCAATATTTAGATTTTTTTGCACCCTCAGATTCCAGATTTTCAGTGAACCAATTTCAGGGTAAGGCTAAAAAAGCCAAATGTTAGTGTAATCTATTAACTAACTAAATAAAATATTTTTAATATGACTGAATTTGTATTTAACATGATAATTTAATAGAAACATTGTAAGTTACTAATTATAACGCTTCTATATCCTCAGTTATCCAAACAGCAGCTACAGAAAACGAGCAAAGAACATTTACATTAACAAAATCATTATAATCAATGAAGCTGTCTACACTGTATGATGAATAAATCTCTTACATCGCACGTACATCAGCACTTTGTTGTTTATGATGAGAGAATTCGCGAGAGAGCAGAATTCAGTCAGCGAGCTGGCACTCAGCAACAAAACTCTAGTGCTTCGGCGATGACTCATCTGAATGCCTCTGATTGGTCAATGCATTCATAAACTCAACTGAATCACGTGCGATTGGTTATAACGCCCAACACTATAAAAACGCGGAAAAAGAAATATGATGGAACAAACAAGCCACAGGCGAGATCTCTGACTATCGTTGATATACAATACACAATCGTCTATTGGCACAACCCTAGTGAATACTCACAACAATTTGTCAAAAATGTACCTGGACACATAATTTAACAATAAATCAATAAAAAAAGTAGAAAGAAATAATAGTTTGCTTTAAAAAAAAAATAAAGCTGCTTTTCAGGACCATTAAATATTATGTATTTTTTATTGTGACATTCTTTTTTTCTGAATGTGACTCACCCAAATGTCTGTCATTCGCCAAAAGTTCAAGCTGCCTGGTCATTGAATTACATTCTTTGAGCAAAACTCATTGAATAATTGTAGGAGATTAAAAACAGCCCTTTAAGAAGGAACGTTTTCACTGGAAATAGATATTTCACTTATGAAAAATCATCAACACCACGTCCTCCATCACTGTTGAAGACACAGCACGAAAGTGAGAGCTGCAAAGTCGAACAGCTATCTGAAAACTAAGACCTAATCAATCTTCAGACAAGTGACTCTAAAGAAAGTAGCAGAGAATGGCATAAAGCCTGAAGTTAGCAATTACAAATGCAGGTGCCTTTCTTCAAGTCTCCAGTCCAGCCATGAAACACAATCCTTTGTAGAAGCTCAGGTGGGGCAAGAATTTGGTTCACAATACTGGTTTTCTGGTCACGGTTTGCGAAAAAAAAATACTCTTGATAATGTGCGAACAATCTCCTTGACTGGAAGGGATGCAAGACCCATTGTTTTCTGAGGGCGTAAGTCCTTCTCCGTGTTAAGACAAAGATGGGATTAACTGTAGGAGGCCTGTTAGCATACACTGCACCAATTTTTAGTAGGGGAACAATCTAAAGGATGAAAACCGGAGGATCGCCATGGGAAAACGGGTTAACCTGGGAGTCATTATCTCCTCTAATTAAGCAGCAAATAAGGCAAATGAGATTTCACAGGTACAACTCATCCATTTACACTGCTGGATGTGAAGATCAGGCAGTGGAGGAACTCCTTATCAGGTTTTAGGTTGACTCAAGGACTCGCAAACAAGCAAATCTCATAATCAAACCGCCATTCATTCTGCAAACTACGCCAAACTTCTGCTTCCTGCTGAGCAAGTCCTACAGGTGTGGGCAAGCTGCGGACGCATCTCGCTGTGGGGTCCGCTGCCTTTCTCTCTTTCTGTCTCTCGGCTCAACAACAGACAGCTGTGGCAGATGGAGCCATATCCCCATCGGTCTCGTGAGGCTCCGGATTTAAAATGTAAAAGAGCAAGCAGCGATTGGGAGGAGGAAGAGGCGATGTCACAGGGCAGCAGACGTCAGGGACAGCTGCCATGAGAGCACAAGGCTAATTCAAGCACTAACATATTTCTCATCCAAGACAAACCAACAAACCGCAGACCGGAGAGGTGGCAAGTGGCTGCTTCTTGAACATGCCTGTAACCAGGGGACAGAATTTAAATGAGGCCCAGCTTCCAAGAAGTTGGCAGATCAGACTCGATATGGGTTATTAGCTGCCTTTCTGAAGAGAAACCAACATGGAGGCAAGCTGGGCAGCTCCATTAGCATTCAGGGGTGAATCATACAAGCCTGTGGTGTTGCTTCCCACTGGTGAGAGCGACAGGTAAGGGAACGTGTTCTGTTCCCTTATTTCATGCAGATGAAGTCATTAGTTTCTTTCACTCCAACTTGGCGATGGTTGTAACTAACGGGGCAGTGCACAGCGAAGCTGAGAGGAAGAAGAGAGGGATTAGCCTGATAGTTGCTTTTCACTGAAACTCTCCACAGCATAAAGGGTTTCTCTGACAGCTTGTGACTCACTTTGACCGCGACAGGCAAATTACCCAGGGTTTCACTTGAAAGGAACGAGATCAAAAGAGCCACCATGGCCTCCATTTCCAATGCAGAGTCAATGTGCTTTTCTGCAAAATGGGTTTATACTGCCACAGTGTTTCCCTCCCCATCAGTGCTATATAAGAAATGAAGGACCGCTTTGAGACAAAAGGCGAAACCTCTCACTCAAATTATAATAACAGCAACAAAAAGAACAACCTGCCAATTGAATTTGAGCTGATGTACTTCAAAAAAAAATCAGATGTGATTGAGCAACAACAGTACGAGACAAGGTCAATCAATATACCACTAAAATGTGCACTTGGTTGACAAGAAAAGCTACTGAACCACAAACACACCCACTAATAACTTTGAGGTGCACATCATGTCCATTAGGGATGGGACACAAAGGTTGACTACTGATAACCCTTACCCTAGATTTGCTTTTTTGAGCACACGGGCCCTGCTCCTCAAGTTAAAAAAAAAAAAAAAAAAACACTTCTAAAACCATCTTAAGACTCTGAACTTGGTCCTATCCTGCAGAGTTTAGCTCCAATCCTAATTAAACATACCTAAATCAGACAATCAGGTTATTCAGGCATATTAGAAGCTTCCAGGCAAGTGTTTTTGGGCAGGTTTGAGGAAACATCAGCAGGACATTGGCCCTCCATCAGCAGGTTTGGACACCCCTGGTCTAGCTGTTTTTGAAAATAAAAATGCGGAAAATACTTTCACTCGGGGGTCACGTAAACCCAGATAGTCCAGAGTAATTACACCGGACAGATTAAAAAAATATATAGTTTTTAATAAGTAAGTACCTCAAAGATAGATTCTGCTTAATATTTCACCTTGAAGACCTCAGTGTTGTCTGTAAAGGGGTGACCGTCTGTTTAGTTGACAGCCGACATCTGACAACATCCTCCCTATTTTCAGTTTGAGATGCTGTGAATCTTGAGGGTAAAGACTATTTCACATCTCAGCCATTACCTGGCAAAAATAGAAATCCTTCCATCTGCTTGGCCGAGACATGTCGGCACTGTAATGTGTCGCATGAAATAGATTGTCCGGAACCTGACATAAAATCCATCTTGTTTAGGTCATCCATCTACTGCTTCGCTATCTATCTCCCGCCTCTTCCACACTGTCTAGACCTCCTTTTCCCACTCGGTGCTCTTCGATTTTCACCCTTCTGCACTCACTGGTACATACACCCACTGTGGCTGCAGGGTGGATGTACCTGCAGTAAAAACAGTTCTCAGACTATCAATTACCTCTTCAACAGACACGCAATGTTGGCCCCCATCTCAAACAGGTTCTGCAGCTCTGCCAACAGAACAACATACACAGACTCATGTTTAAGCAAACACAGTTCATGAGAAACACCCACATTTACTTACGAACACCAGGTTGTTTGCATCACTGCACTATGTACATATACTGTAAAAAAATAGTCAAGGTAGGACACTCCACATTGTATAAAATAAATGAACAAGAATGCAGATATGTGAGCTGAAGCAAATAAATGTGTCACCGGACACCCTTTGTTTGGGGTTGTTCAATGGACCTACCAATGAGAGTTGCAGCAAGAGGGACCAAGAAAGTAAAAAAAAAAAAAATGCCCAGCTCCTGTCAGGTCAGAAAATGGCCGAGATGTCACACTGGGATTTTAGTTCTCAGAGACAGGGATTTGTCCACATCCCAACTATGGTGTTCACATGGTTTAGTGTCAAAATGTCAATATTCATTAGGATCTGATTATCCAGTTGTGTTTGAGCACACCGCATGTCAGTAAGTGACAGAATCCCACCCATCAACATAAAGGACATCTTGTCTAATCATTATTCAGTCTAAAATGGAATAAAGAATTTTAAAAAAGGAACACAAATGCAGAAGTCAGAATCAAATGTAAATATGATACCCAAAGATATAAAACTATAAAATAAAAGCAATACAAATGCTACAAGTCTGCTTTTTCATAGGTAAATGGGTCAATGGCATGGCACTCATTTCTGTTTGGACCTATTTACTTATTTAAAAAATGCATTTCACGCAATGATTTGAATACGCCTCTTCTATGATAAACATTTTTTTTTTTTTTTTTTTTTAAATAAATATCTGAATTATCTTTCATTTTGATATTTTGGGGGACATAAAGTTAAAAAAAAAATGTCCTAATGGTAAAATAAAGAAAAATACTTTAAATAAAAACTAGGTTTTTAAAAAGATTTTTCTTTTATCTTAGACACTCATATCTGTTATTGACTTCAGATTTCAAGAAATACTATAAAAACAACTAATGGTCAGCAAATGTCAACTGGAAAACAATGTCAAAGTTTAAGACAACATCTAAAGTCCAGATAGATCTCCAAAGCACTTATTTAAGCATATGATTCTGCTTTCAATGCCAAGTCTAGCTGCCCAGCTCTTGAGATTTAGATGTTCGCTTTCTTTTCATATGTTAGCTGCATTCCTTACAATCCCCATCTACTCACTAACAGCTTTCCAGGAAAACTAGCTATATCACTTTTATTTACTAGGGCAAGGGCATATCCACTAGCGGGAAGATTTACATGGAAAACAAACTAAGGATTAGCAATCCCATTAGCAAGCCGAGTCCGTCCTCTGGTTTTTGAGTGTGGGATGTTTTAGCTAAGATAAGATTCATGGAGGGCACTGAGCTGAAAACACAACAATACTGTTCATCATGAATTGCATTGTGGGAGAATCCAGTTATTAATCCTCTCCAATACATTCATCCAATGCACGCCATCTGTCGGGTATGGCACCTTTGCACAAAACGCTCTTCTAAATTATGAAAAAAGTTTGGGTTCCTAGAGGCGTAAAGTGTTTGTTAAGGTAAATGTTGTGAGGTTCTTGTTGTCAAATGTCATTGCCTCAAGATATAATTCAAACTCAGAGATAGCGAAAACGGAAAATAAAGACATCATGCTAACGAAATGAATTCATTCTCATTCGCATATCCAAAAACAAGTCATCACATTCCGGGATTCTTGCTGTGCAAAGCATTCTGGGGACGGGCGGAGGATGACTAAAGCAGGGGAAAGAGCC